>CP116447.1:92668429-92708429 GCA_028216015.1 Quercus dentata
TTAGTGCTATCATGATAACTCTTATCAAACATTAATAATATGCCGTATTAACTTTAGCCTCTAAGTAATAATGACATAGCTCCTTTGGGAGGTTAACATTACTCTTAGTCTAGTGTACACCATTATTTAGAATCATGTGTAGCCACATTTCATCTCCCGTATAGTGTTTAAACTTGTAGTACCATGAAACAAAACACCCTCCTTTGGGATCGCGAGGCATATACGCCAAGACGAGGTGCTTGTCCACTCTACTTTAAATGGGTAAATTCAATCTTGTAGTACTATGAAGTGAACACTCTCCTTTGGGATCGCGAGGCATGTATGCCAAGATGAGGTGCTTACCCACACTACTATGAACCGATAATGGAGGCCGTGAGATCCAACCCTTGTATATCTCTCCTACTAAATGTTTTAAAAGAAAGGTTTTTAATTAGAAAAAATGTGTAATCTAATCACACATAGCCTTGCACTTTATCCATGTGAAAACACTTAGAAAAATTCAAAATTTACAACGATCGATCAAATGTGTCCCTCGATCGATCGAAAAAATTTAAAAAATCATTCTTAACAATCTGCCTGGCTCGAATGGTATCCGATCGTTGCTCGAGCAATCGAAAAAGAACATTCGATCGATCGACTAGCAATCGAAAATCAATCAAATCAAACTGAATGGTTCTTGTTTCACTCGATTGATCGAAAGCAATTTTTGATCGATCGAAACTTGTGAAATTCAAATTTTCCAGAATTTTTTTAAAGCAGTTTTCAACGGTTTTTCATGACCAAACAACCATCATATGAACATAATAGACCGAATTTGATATCAAAATTTAATTCCATTGATGCTATAGCCTTAAAGTTCAATTTAACATACTTAACATCAAACTTAAACAACATCATAACATCAATATCGTTTTTCATCAAACAATAATTTCAATGACCATGCAGAAAATTAATTACAAGATCTTCTAGCATCATGAAACTATTATCTTGATTCCAAAAATCATAAAAAATGTAATACAAATTCAAAATTGAAGACCACTCTGATATCAATTTTTGGAAAAAACATGGTTTGTATCTCATACAAAACATTCACAGTGGAAAATTAACGGATCTACTTCATTCCACATGCACTATGTAAATTTCAAAATTCTAGAACAAGAGAGCGTACCTTGAAGTCGTGAATTATCAAACAAAGATTAGAAGGACTTGGGAATACTTTTAATCTTCACTCTAATTCCACTAATGCCCAAGAAGTGTGGTCTCTCAATCAGTTTTAAAAGGAGAATTAGAGAGTGACTTACACTCACATACAAAACCATTTCATGTCTCATCAAATTACGTATGTTTCTCTGAATATAACTGATTATCTAATTGGGCTAGCCTTTTGAGCCTTTCCAATTGGGCTTTATTGTGTGGCTTGGAGTGGGGCCAAAAGGGAACAAATAAGACACTAGCTCCAATGGGCCTTGGGCTTTTCTCACAACTCTTGACAAGCCCAAAGTTATCATTAATTATATTTAATACCAATATATATATAATTGCACTCTATGCCTTATTTATAAATTATATCCCAAGACTTTATTATACATGCAACTCCTTCATAAAATATTCGTAGTAATACAAAGTCATAAATGTTGACTGCCACTTTGAAAATTATTGCATCTTAATCCTTGAGTACTCAGTTTAATCCTTTAAGTTATTCATCATATATTTATGAAATCCAATTTCATAAATATATACTTTAGTATTTCCTTACTAAAGTGGTTAGGCCTAATACTCTGAATAACCAAACACATTAAACTTATCTCAAGGGAATATTTTATATCTCCATTAAGAGATTATGAATTCCATCTTAAGAATATATGTTCCATTAACACTAAATGTGGCTGCCCAATAAACTAAGGTTTTGATCGTGACTTTTGATCTCACTCTTGATATATCAAAGCAACCTACATCTCATGATCAGATTCATTATTCTTTTAGGATTAAGAGTTTATGTAAATAGAAGTCGTGAGATTTATTATTCATTTGACGATCGGTAGGAGAATAATAAATCTCACAACGGTCCAGTTCAATATGTCTTAACTCTTAAAACATATCAACATACCAACTAGAAGTCTCCACTTCCATGATCAAGAAAAATCATCTTAGTTGATATGTTATAGTCTTCGCAGATGAAATATCCAATTTCATCACCGACTATGAACTAAAATTTTGGGGGTCAGACGTTAGCACATCAAGCGATCACCCAAGGATACTAGAGGCCGAGCATGTAGAAGAGTTCTTAAGAGTACACTAAAAAATGTGATTAGTACTAGAGGTATGCCTCCAACATACATCCACCTGGTGGGTTGTTAAATTCGTTAGCAAGTTTTTGGCTGTTCTTCCAATAGGGGCTAGACATAGTAGGACCATTCCCCAGAGCCACAGGAAACCAAAGATGGTTGTTAGTGGCAACTGACTACTTTACCAAATGGGTTGAAGCCAAGCCCTTGGCCAATATACGAGACTCTGACGTAAAGCATTCTGTGTGGAGAAACATAATAACAAGATTTGGAGTTCCCCATACATTAGTATTAGACAATGGTTTGTAGTTTGATAGTGAGGCTTTTCACAAATATTGTAGTGATTTGGGAATCACTAATCGATACTCGACCCCAGCTTATCCATAGGGGAATGGTCAGGTCGAGGTGACCAACAAATTTATAGTCAATGGGTTAAAAAGAAGATTGGATGACTCCAAGAGTAGATGGGCAAAATAGCTTCCTAGTGTACTTATGGGTCCAAGGCCGTTATACCTACTGAAGTTGGAATGCCAACAGTACGAACTGATAATTTCACCCAAGAAGGAAATAATTTAGCACTGTCCAAAAGCCTAGACATGGTGAAAGAGAATAAGGAAATTACCATAATCAAACTAGCTAAATACCAACAAATGGTTAGCTGAGGCTACAACAAGAATGCGAAGACCCGAGAATTCATCTTGCAAGATTTGGTACTTAGGAAAGTTGCAGGAAATACCTGAGATCCGAGTTGGGGAAAATTGGGTCCGACTTGGGAAGGCCTGTATGGAGTTACATCAGTTGCAGGAAAATGGGTTTATAGATCGGAAGACTTAGATGGAAACTTGGTCCCATGACTATGGAATGTAAATAACATAAAGAAGTACTATTATTAATAAAGATGTCAATTTATTCAAATTGTTGTCTTTTTCTCTCTTGTTGATTATTTTGTGCAGATTATCTCTATGCATCCTCTACACCTATAGAAAGCTACGAAAAATGATGGCTCGGGAAAGAAAACCCTGAGGTACTAGACCCTGTCTCTATCCCGGGTGCATCCTAAACAAAAGTCTTTAATCAATTCGATCCCAGGATCACTGGGAGAGAGGAAAATTGGGATATGGCCGAAAGGGTGGGTGTACAACTAACCCATCTTAGCAGCCTTTTCTTTCAAAGCACTCTGGGACTCCACCAATTTCGTAGCTGCATCAAGGGCCTCCACCAGTTGCTTGACCGTTGTATCAAGGTTGGCCTTTGCGATGGTAGCCTTTCCCTCGGCTTAGGCATGAGTGACTTCAGATTCTGTTACCTTAAGCACAAGGTCTTTGATCTTGTTCAACATTTGTTCATGCTCAGAAAAAGCCTCTTTTCACTTCTTGGTAGCCTTGGATATCCTTTTATCTATCTCCACCAGGCCTTGGTAGGTCTGCAAATTGGAGTAGTAATTAGTAACATCTAGAAGTCAAACAAAATAATTAAAAGAGAATAAACAAGGAAAAGCATAAAAGGACAAAACAAAGGCTCACAAAAACCACATTCCTCTTTAGAGCATAGAGCATCCCTTCTCCCTCCATCTTTTTCCGTTGCTCCATGTCTGAGGGAAGAAGGAGGGCCTTCCCCACGCAATTGGCAACCTTCCCTCCATGCCTATCTACCCATGGTCTAACACCATCGTTGGAAGGAAGGGGAGCCCCCTCCATTACGAAATCACAAGTATAAGGGGGATGAAGAGGCTCAGAAGGCCCTTCACTTACCTTAAGAGTTGGAAAAGGTGAGACCTGTCAGAGAGGAATAGAAGACTGAACCAGTGCCATAGGGACAATCAACGGTACTTCAGACTGAGTAGTCTTACTCCTTTTGGCCGGCTTCTCTCCCTTTGAGGTCCTTAAGGCCGTTTAGCGGTAGAAGTAGCTAGTTTAGGTTTCTTAGTCATTGAGGCTCCCAAAAGATTCGAGATATCAGGTATGACCTTCTGGTAAGACATGTTGAGTTTAAAAGCTTCGCGAGGGATGATCTCTGAGATGGTGTGGATGGTACCGAGAAGAACATTAAGGATGATTGGTTTTGAGCTCAACGCGGCCACAGAAACACTGAGATCAATGCTTATGAATGAGGGTGGAGAGTTACTTCTGCGTTGGTGATTTTTTAGCTTTTCTATCTATACTAGCTTTGTAACGTAATCTTTGAACCGAACGTCAATGAAGGGTAGTCTCGGGTCACCAGCCCTAATCAAATCTTATCCCTTCTGGAAGCACGAACACGTTGGTTTGTATCTGAGAATAAGGTGGGCAACTTAGAGTTGACTGTCCTCGTGCAAGTAAATCTCCGACTGAAGTAACCTATTGAGGTTCGTAACCTTGATGAGATTGATCTGCTTCTTAGAAGTCTCGTTTCACCAGCCCTAATTAAATCTTGTCCCTTCTAAAAGCATGAATACGTTGATTTGTATACAAGAATAAGGTGGGTAGCTTTGAGTTGACCGTCCTCGTGCAAGTAAATCTCCAAATGAAGTAACCTATTGAGGTTTGTAACCTTGATGAGACTGATCTGCTTCTTAATCGCACCTACATATGCAAAAAAGAAGTAAGAATACATGTTAAACCCTTAAAAAAAGAGAAGCAGATCAGTCACTAGGCAAAAAAAGCAAACCTTGTCTTCTCAATTTCTCCCCATTGCACACTCCATCTCTTGGCATCCACTGCCTAGATATTAACAAGTGTCACAATAGCTCAGAAATCGAAGAGTCATGCTACCAACCATTTAATGCACTAACAGCCTTACTCCCATCAATGTCAAACAAAAAATCTTGGAATGATCCCCAAGATTCGACCATGATCTCATCCCATGAAGTGAATGGGCACAAGATCATAGGGGCCTAGTGGTTTTAATGGAGCCCAAATATCATTGGACCATGATTAAAAAAAAAAAAAAAAAAAGAAGCCCAATACAGATTAGTCCATTTCAAAGATAAGCCTTTATAAAAGATCCAAACCTCGGATCATGGATCAGACAGTGCACCACCTTGGTTCTGAGGGTAAACACATTGAGGACTACATTCAATCCATAGTCACCTCTACATTAATGAGGTTCTATTGCTGAGTGATTGGTCCGAATAGTGAAAAGTACCCCAAAAGTCTCCATTCATCAAGAAAGTAAGGAAGGAAGAGCTCGATAGGATAGAAAGATCGTCAATTGTACAGGGACAGTACAACTTTGTGCTAGAGGTAGGGAAAATATAAGGGATAGTTGAGAAGAAAGAAGACACACATAAAAACCGTAGAAAAAATATGAAGAAAATTGTAGAGAGAGAGTGTGCCTAGAACACCTCAACAAGTTTGTTCTTAAGAAAAACTTTATAACACTGTTCCTAAACCTATATAATATACCTTTTTACGTGGGTTTTTATGTAAATGTTTGTGGTTCTTGTTCAAATCTCCCACTGTGGATTAATATTAACCCATAATACAAATTAGTTGTGACCCTAACCACGCTTTTAACACAGTTTGAACTTGCACAATTTACTATATGATCTATAAGCTTATATTTTATGCATGATTTTAAACTACAAAAACTTGTAATTTAAACAATTTATTGATGACATAACTATTGATGTTTAATTTTCTAGAAATTTTGCAAGTATGGAGGATATAAGGAGAAAATGTAATCCAATGGTGGATTTGTCAAAATTCACCTCCAATAAAAATATATTGAGTAAGTTGTAGTTTTAGGATAAAACCAATTTTGTAGCTAAACTTTGTCCTTCATTATTATTGTGTTTTTCCATCGAACAAAGACATCAATAGATATCTTGTTGACGATGTCAGAACTCAACCCCAAGTATCTTGTATAACGATAAGAGGCTTTAATATATTAGTTAATTGAAACCACTCACTAGGTTGGTCCAAATGATTTGTTGGGATTCAAAAATCCAAACCAACCAACTTGTTTATAAAATGATTGTACTTGTTCTTACCTTTTTTGTTTTGTTTTTTTTTTTTTTTTGTTTTGTTTTGTTTTTACTACAACTAGGCTTTTCAACAATACAAAGATGATTTTCTAAAATATTATTGGAAAAATTATATTTTAAATCCTATAGTTTAGGGATAGTAACAAATTAAAACCTGAGGTAATTAAAAGTAGCAAATTAAATATTATATTTAAAAAAAAAAAATTAAGCCCTTAAGTTTCGAGAAGGAACAAATTAAACTCTAACCCATTTAAGTAAAAATGCCTTGGGTTTGGGTTTTGATATACATTAAGGGTTTAATTTGTTACTTTTTTTTTAACCATATGGTCTAATTTATTACTTTGTAAAATATAAAGTGTAATTCTTTTTAAAAATTTAAGGATTTAATTGGTTATTTTTAAAACTAAAAGGTTTAATTTGTAACAGTAGTAAATTTTATGGATTAAATTTTATTTTTTGAAGATTATTTAATTTTGAATATTAAAAGAGAAATTAGTATAAATTTATTTAATACTAAAAAATCATAAATTATTTTGGGATTAATAAATAAATAAAGGTGAATAAGAATTCTGAATCTAGGATTTGGGATTGTGATTGTGACAACACCAAGGAAAATATAGATATTTAAACTTTAAAGAGTTTCAAAGAGATAGAATTTCAAGAGTAACAAAGTTTGATTTATAATCAAACTAGGAATTATAAGAGAAGAATTATTGATGATGGTGGAGAGAAAAATTTGATATGAAGAAGGAATAAACTAAAATAAATTGTGTCACTTCAAAGAAAATTGAGACACTGCAACCTAATAGTCAATAATTTTACCATAGAGAAAGAAAAAGAAAACAAGAAATGGAAAAAAGAAGAAGTTGAAACTAAAGTAAATTCATAACCTTCTGTATCAATCCAAAGAATTGACAAAGGAGTATAGAGGAAAATTTTGTATCCTTTTAAAAATCTGATAAAGTTGTAGAGGAAAAGTGGATAAAGAAATAAATGTGGTGCCTATAATAATAATAATAAAATAAATAATTAGTAAAAGACGAAAGAAGAAAGAAACTAATATATATATATATATATATATATATATATGACACTTCAAATAAAATTAAAAAAAAAAAAGGAAAAAGAAAAGGAAAAACTACTTTCTCCCTTTATGTTTAGAATAGTTCACAATTTCTTTCTTTATCTTTTAAACCAAACCAGTCGCAAACCCATGCTATGCACGGAAATCTACCTATTTATGTAGCAGACTAAAATAATTTTTATAAAATCCTAACTTGATTATGAAACTATACTATCACATTAATTATTCTAGTCTTTTATGTTTAAATTCAATTCAGATGTAAAAACTTCCAAAATGCCAAAAATTATTAAAGAATCAAAAGATTCACTGTAGAGAAATTATTGAAACAAAACAAAATATATATGTGATTGCACAATAAAGAAACATATGAGAAAGATGTGTTATCTTCAAAAGAATGATCCATGGTTATAACTATTGAAAAATCTGCCAAATTGTTTCAAATATTACCAAAAAAAAAAAAAAACCTAAAATATCGATTTTAAAACTTCCAAAAGGACAGAAAATTAAAGAGTTAAAATAGTCAAAACCTACAAATTATAGAAACAAATAAAAAAAATATGACCATAGTGTTACCTATAAAGGAAATAGTTCATCACTATAGTCGTGGAAATATGTAAAATAGTTTCAATATTGCAAAATAATATCTCAAAAGTTCATATGTTAAAAGTTTTGAAATGCCAAAACAAAATGTATATATAACTACAGAATAGAGAAATATAAGAAAAATATAGGCTACCTTAAAAATTAAAAAAAATAAAATAAAATCCATGGCTATAACAGTAGAAAGTTTCCCAACAATTTCAAATATTACAAAAAAATGAACCCAAAAATACATATGTTAAAACTTCCAAAAGGCAAAAAGAGTTAAGAATCAAAAGATTCAGAGCCTACAAATTATAAAAACAAAACAAAAAAAATATGTGACTATTTGTTTTAAATCCAACCAAAAATTGAAGTTTGATAGATCTAAAAGCGCCCACAACTAACATTGGATATCACATGATCAAAAAACTTAAATTTGTAAACAATCATAAAACCAAAGCAATAAAAATTGAAATTGCATATAGTCTTATTAGCCATAAACACCTACGAACTACAAAGATTTATCATATGATAGATCTACGTAGACACTCGATTTTGCACCCATAGTTTAATTAAGAAAGATGGCTAGAATGACCATCCATATTGTTAGGGTAATTTTGATATAATTGGCTAATCCTTTGAAAAAATGCACTTTACTTGTAATTGGGTAGATCTAGGATGGTTTTAGTACTTCAAGGAACAAGAGTTCAAGTTTAATATTGAAGCAATGCAAATCTGTCCAAGAAACAAGTGAATAAGTGTTGTTCATTAAAGTTAGATAGATAGCTCAACAGATGCGTATCCATCGAGGTTTAATAATGAAGCTTGACAGAAGTTGTATTTGTCGAGAATTATGAAATTCAGATTTCTAGATTTGATTTCACGCATATCCATGTATATTTGTGTAGGGTTTCTTTTCTCACAACCCTAGACATATATAAGGATTATTTTAAGGGCCGTCTCATGTGATGCAAGGTGATTGTTACATGCATATTGTGACAGGAGACAATTTGCCCTAGTTCATCTTTCTCTCTAGAAGCTACTGCACCTTTACGCCCGTGGTTTTGGGACCAAGGAGTTTCCCGATCTTCATGTTGATAAACTAAAGAACTTTGCAGCTAACATTCTTCTTCAAGTTGGTGTGTTAGTCACGTGCTTGGATCCATCCATCATTGGTTAGTCATGTACTAGGATTCGTGTATTGAACGAAGATATTGTCACTACATTGCAAGTCCAATTGGGTATTAGAGTAAGGATTCAACTGTAGGTTGGTATTAGGTACTGGGATTCCTTTTACTTGTAAACCCTTGTTTTGATAATAGTGGATTCTCGGGAGTGGTGACCTTAAAATCACTTGGTGGGGTTTTGCCTCGATGATTTTCCCCATTCATAAACAAATCACCCGTGTCAAAATTTAATTTCTGCTGCACTTAGTTATTTAGTGATTTGTTTGTACTATCATGCTATTGCATGTAATTGAATTAATTAATTCACTTGGTTAATTAATTAATTGATTGTTTTGCCATAAGAGGTCAATACATTCTTGGCCTATCACATATACCCAAAATTCATGATTGCATTACATGCATTAATTCATTCATTACATATCATAAAAATGATCTTGAGATTCTAGCAATCGTGACGGTATGTCCAATTTCTAAATTAGACCATCAGATTGAAAGATATCACATGATCAAGTTTGCACGGTCTGCATGCATTTTTTTTAGGTAGAACCAACCACACATGATTAAATTAAATTAATTCCAATTGGCTAGACAATTAAAATTAATCAAAAAACCTCAAAAAATGAGTCCAAAATGGATCAAAACTCAAACACGGGTCCGGCACTCAAGAGGGCCATTTGGCACTCTTGGAGTGCCGATTGGCACAAATTGCTGGCATGGCCCAGAGACCCCCTAATTAAGATAAGGCCTATCTTTTGCGATTTTTTAGAGATAAGGAAGCGTCTCAATTCGTATCTGATCATTCAGCTAATTTTTCGAAGCATTCCAACCACTATAAATAGAGGACACCGCTTAAAATTCAACACACTTTTTCACACTTTCCGACCCCCCCACTTTCTGGTTCTTCTCTTCTTTTCTTTCCTCTCTTACATTAAAGACGTTCTAGAGGCTCTTGCCTTAGAAATTTCTTTTTTGTAAGCAAAATATTTTAGGCTTCAAAGAGAATTGAATAAATTTCTTTGAACCCTAAAATACTCCTTCATTAAGAAGAGCACGCTCATGTAAGAGGTAGTTTATTCTTTCCCATTCTTTTTCTATTCCTTTCTATTAATTTTGTTTGATGATGCATGAATAGGTCCGGGATGTTTTAATTAGTTATGATTCTTGATGTAATTGCCATGTTTGGTTTGAAATTTTTCTTTAAATATGTCTTTAGATGATTCTTTTGTTTGTTGTAATCTTTCTCTTGAATCTCAAAATCTACTAATTACCATAGATAGTTTAAACTAAAAATTGATCTGAATTTTTGAGATCTGGTTTTCTAAATTAAAAACTAATCTATATTTTCATTAAGTACAGATCCAATTTTTTTAACTCTCAAAAACTGATATGTATTTTCATTAAATACAGATATGATTTTTTTCACATAAATTCACATAAAAACTTATCTGTATTTTCATTAAATACAAATCTGATTTTTTAAACACACAAAACTAATCCGAATTTTTTAGATTTGATTTTTTTTTTTTTTTACCCATAAAAACTTATCTATATTTTTATTAAATACAAATCTGATTTTTTAAACACACAAAACTAATCTGAATTTTTCATATTTGATTTTTTTTTACCCATAAAAACTTATCTGTATTTTCATTAAATACAAATTTGATTTTTTTTACACACAAAACTGATCTGTATTTTCATTAAATACAGATCTAATTTTTTAAGAAAATTTTCTTTGTCACAAAATAGCAGATTTTGAAATTTAAAAGAAGAAGCTAAAAGTTAAGATGACTTTTGGTTGATGCATGCAACATAGTTTTATCTCATGAGTGTAGTTCCTCTTCTAAAAAAAGTCTTTTGCTTATTTGATTCATAAAAAACAGATCTGTTTTTTTTTTTTCTCTACAAATCTAATTTTTCTCATTCACAAAATAGATCTGATTTTTCTTAATAAAAATCACCCTTTTGAACTTTGCTCCAAAACAGATCTGATATTTTTTGGCAAAAACCTTGTCCTTTCTTTATATAAAAATAGATTTGATTTTCTTTACAAAACTTTTTTTTTTTTTTTTTTGAATCAAATCAATTTTTTTATCTACACAAAACTAGATCTTGTTTCTTTTTTTAATGAATCAAATCATTTTTTTTTTTATTTACAAAAACAGATTTGAATTTTCTTTAAAAAAGTGGATACATTCATAAGATAGATTTATTTTAGTGTTAGTCAAGTGTGTGTCATGTATGTTCAACATATCATTCACATCATGCAAAAAGGGTATATTGGTCATTAGAGTCCAGAAGACCAGACTTTGTTTGGGCGGAATAGGTGCCTAACACCTTTCACATAAATTCACATAAAAACTTATCTGTATTTTCATTAAATACAAATCTGATTTTTTAAACACACAAAACTAATCTGAATTTTTCAGATTTGATTTTTTTTTACCCATAAAAACTTATCCGTATTTTCACTAAATACAAATCTGATTTTTTAAACACACAAAACTAATCTGAATTTTTCAGATTTGATTTTTTTTACCTATAAAAACTTATCCGTATTTTCATTAAATACAAATCTGATTTTTTAAACACACAAAACTAATCTGAATTTTTCAGATTTGATTTTTTTTTACCCATAAAAACTTATCTGTATTTTCATTAAATACAAATTTGATTTTTTTTTACACACAAAACTGATCTATATTTTCATTAAATACAAATCTGATTTTTTAAGAAAATTTTCTTTGTCACAAAATAACAGATTTTGAAATTTAAAAGAAGAAGTTAAAAGTTAAGATGATTTTTGGTTGATGCATGACATAGATTTATCTCATGAGTGTAGTTCCTCTTCTAAAAAAAGTCTTTTGCTTATTTGATTCATAAAAAACAGATCTTTTTTTTTTTTTACTCAACGAATCTAATTTTTCTTATTCACAAAATAGATATGATTTTTCTTAATAAAAATCACCCTTTTTAACTTTGCCCCAAAACAGATCTGATATTTTTTTGGCAAAAACCTTGTCCTTTCTTTATATAAAAATAGATGTGATTTTCTTTACAAAACTTTTTTTTTTTATGAATCAAATCAATTTTTTTATCTAGACAAAACCAGATCTGGTTTCCTTTTTTAATGAATTAAATCAATTTTTTTTTTTAAATTTACAAAAACAGATCTGAATTTTCTTTAAAAAAGTGGATACATTCATAAGATAGATTTATTTTAGTGTTAGTTAAGTATGTGTCATGTATGTTCAACATATCATTCACATCATGCAAAAAGGGTATATTGGTCATTAGAGTCTCGAAGACCATACTCTGTTTGGGCGGAATGGGTGCCTAACACCTTTCCATTCTGTAACCTAGCCTTCGAACTTACTTCTTTTGGATAGGTAGACCTGTGCATTGTCTTTCTTTTTTATTTTTGGGTAGATTGTAACTAGGACAAAATGCAATTTATTCTTCTAGTAGATTGTAACTAGGACTCAAAGCCTTGTATGGTTTAATTTACCAAGATTGTACTTTTCTTTATTCAACCAATGACAATGAAAGATTGTTTAATTTACCGCACTTATTTTTTTTTATTTTTTGTATAAAAAAATAAGTGGGGACTCCACTGCACTTACCCAAAAAGAGAGGTGCCTTGAAAAAGCACCCAAATCTCCTTTTTGGGAGCACTCTCTCAAGAAGTGCGGTCTCTCACAATGGCAACTCCACTGGGGATGTCAAAAGCTAAGCTTCGTGTTAGACTTAAGTGACCAAATATATACCCTTGTCTTTTGCATGGTTTTGCGTGATATTGTTGTTTGTTTGTTTGTTTATGTCTTGAGATGTTGTATGATATTTTTGTTTGTGTTGTTTGTTAAGAGCTTTCTCTAACTGTCATAGTGTGTGCCATCAAAACAACAAATATGTATGCACCCACCTCAACAATATGGTGGTAATAACCATGGATTGCTGGTTTTCATTAGATTTGGGTACCTAGTTGCAAACTCACCAACTTATAGCCCAAAGTCACTGGATCATTTCATGTTAACTATAAAGGATAGATTATGCTATTTGGACCAACGTGATGTTCATTACATTACAAGTTAGGAGTTGTAATGTCCTAGCTATGGGAAACAATGAAACAACAAAACCACCCTATAATGTAATGACTTAGAACCTACCTTTAGGCTGGTCCATGTTAAAATTGCATTGCCTCGTGTGTGTGTTTACTTTGTTTGGTTGGTTGGTGTAGATGGTGACCTAGCTTTAATTGACCCAAGAGAGCCTATTCTTAGAGAGAGAGAGAGAGAGAGAGAGAGAGAGAGAGAGAGAGAGAGAGAGAGAGAGAGAGAGAGAGAGAGAGAGAGAGAGAGAGAGAAAGGTGCAATTTGGTCAAGATCGGAGGGAAGACTCCAAAGAGAATTCAAGGACAACACTTAAGCTAGTAGTTCTAGTTCCAAGCCCATCACAAGATTAAAGCCTGTGAGCATAGAAGACACTCATTTGCTGCAACATCACAATCCTATGTTCAACCTAGCAGTCCAAGTTCCAAGCCCATCACGGCATCAAGCCCATGTGCATAGAAGACACTCCACTATTGTAACATCACAATCCGGTGTTCGACCTACAAGACGACCCAAAGCCAAAGTCCATCGAGATTTCAACCCTTTGGATCACAAGTTCATCAAAAGTCAAGACCATCAAGCTCAAGGAAGGTTCAACCCTAATGAGTCAAGAAAGAATTGAAGATGTTCTCAACTCCAACTTGGAAAGTCAACAGAAGACAAATGAAGAGCTAGCCCAAATCTCCCGGATAGCCAGCTTTGCATTACAAGTCAACTTAGCCAATCAAGCTATGCTCCCTACCTTGTGCAAGGATAATTCACCAAAACCAGAAGAGATTCCACACTTCCAATTTCTAAAGAAAAGAACTAGGGATTTCCATGAGTTGTCTTTCAAACTATCCTCTCCAATCAACAAGAACATGTCAATGGACTCAATCCCTAAGGACGTAGTGCCTTGCCACATCGATAACGATGCGGTCAAATCATCAACTCACAATTCCAGGCCTCAAATAAAGTTCAATGAACTTCACATGCCTATAAGCCAATTGTTTGATAAGCTCAAACTTGAAGGGCATCTTGGCCCACTTGAACCTCGACCTCCTCCAAGCCCACTGCCTAAAGGTTGCAAGTCACATGAGTTCTACAAATATCATCAAGAACCTGGCCATCGGATAGACAAATGTATCAATTCATTCATAATTCTCAAGCCACATACACTCAATCCCAATCTCTCAAGATTTTGTCATATCGTTGGAGCATTTGAACTCTTATTCCAAGATTAACTTATTAAAAGAGCTTAAGACATTGTGCTAACAAGTAAGCATCACTAGGGATAGGAGGCTGCTTTTGGTAACCCACATTATTCCTTGACACCTATTACAATAATTATCCATTGCTAGCCAATTTGAGTCTCTAAACAGTTAGCTTGTTTTTCAGTGAGCTCACTAAAAACTTAAAACTTGGGCGGGAAAATTAAGTATGCATGCTTAAATCTTAAGATGAGGAAGTGTTGACATTATGGATTTAGCACTACTTGGTAGGTCCTCAATGAAGACAATGGGACCGATGAGGAGTTCATTAAGTTCAAAAAAAAGAGTTCATCAAAGAAAGGGATAGTTCACTCGATCAAGCTAGAAAGGAAGAAAACCCATTAAGGAAAGATAAGATTTTGAAAAAGCATCAAACTGTGAGGAAAAAAAAAAAGAGTAGGCCATCAAGCTAGAAAAGACTTCAACAACAACAACAACAACAAAAAAAAAAAAAAAAAAAAAAGAAAAGAGAGAGAGAGAGAGAGAAAGAGAGAAGTGAATGCAATTTCATCGGGTTGTGAAAGAATACTAATTCATCAAAAGACACGAGAGACATGAGATTCCATAAAAGATCATTCAAGTTGAGAAGAATAAGCAAAAAATGAAGAATCATCAAGAGCAAAATCTAATCAAATTGAGGAAGATGAGGAAAAGAAAAAAATAAGACACATTTCATCAAAAAAAAAAAAAAAAGCTTGTTAGGCTGAGAACTCGAAAGGGTAGTCTAGGTAAAATTAGAGCCAAAAAAGAAGAAGAAGAAGAAGAAGAAGAGAGCTTGGTAGGCTGAAAACCCGAAAGGGTGGTCTAGGCAAAATTAGGGCAAAAACAAAACAAAAAAAAATCAAAAAATTCTTTCACAAAAAAATGAGAGTGAGTGATCTAACCACAAGATAGGATGCTAAGAGGACCAAAAAGAGGAAGTCGTCAAGCTAAAAAAATAAGACCAAATGAAAGGAATCAATGAAGACCAATGAGAAGATAATGAACATGACAAGGATTTTAGCACAAGAGTCAATGATGGAAGATATGGAAAAATCTTCCAATGCTTGAATTTAGAGTATTGTATACGTGGGGAAATATCATAAGGGTTTTGAGCCTTTTATATCCTTCCTTTCAATAACCTGAATTAGAAACACATTACAACCTTTAAATAAAGCCCTCCTTGAAGTCCTGTGGATTAAGAAGGAAAACTGCTCAAGATTATCAAGCCCCACTAGCTGATATCTTTAAAAGACAAATATTTGCAAATTCTCAAGTGATTGAAAAAAGAAATTTCTAAGTTCCAAACACTCACTTTGTTTGCTTCCAACAGAAAATAACTCTCAAGAGAACAAATTTCCAAATTCTCAAAAAAAATTTAATTATTCAAACTTGGGATTTTTCCCTTTCTTGCTTACTCCTAACATGTGTGATTCCCAAACATTTCATTTCTTTGATTGTCTTTAAATACTTAATCTAAATTTTTTTCAAAATGAAGAAGCAAATTAGATTACATGTTTTTAATGATTTCAAATCCTTTCTAGCCAATGAGATCGAGTTAACAATTGAGGCATTATGATTGGTCAAAGAGGATGTTCAAAGGATCACCTTTTGTTCATCCTAAAAAGATAAAATTTCAAAAAAAATCTCATTCTAAGTAAAACACTTTCTTTCCCCCAAAAAAAAAAAAAAAAGACTCATTTCTCAAAAAGACTTTTCAAAACTTCATTTTTCAAAACCTTTTTTTTTAAACTACGTTTGGACCGATCCTCTATGAGTGAGGTACATAGGCGGCCTTTTCAAAGGCCCGGTCACAATCACTCAAAAGACTTTTTTTCAAAGGCTTAAAATCAAAACATTTCTTTGTGTGAGTTTAGGCTAGGAGCATTTGTTTTTCATTAAGCATATCATTAATTTTACGTGCAAGCATGTCTAAACTAGGGGCATTGGCCAAAAACATTTTTATAATAACTAATTACTAACAAGCTCATGAAAAGAATATTTGTAGGAGGTGGACATGGATCTTTCATCCACTCAACATTAACACCAATCTTCAATTTAGATGCTATCATATGCCTTTGAAAAAGGCTCAAGATATGCCAATCGGCACTCCAACAAGTAATGATTGGCCCACCTTTCCAATGAGTCCTTATTTTGCCCAATTTTGTGATTTTGATCTTGTTTTACTTAAATTTTTCTTTATTGAAGGTCCCTACATAATAAGATTTTTTCAAAATTCACATTGATTGTTGAACTAGGGGCATTCGACCATGCCTCATTCATTTTCAAGAAAAAAGATCATCATCATCATCTTTTCATAAAAAATCCAGATTTCCAAAAATCATGCATCCATTTCTAAACTAGGGGCATTCGGTCATGCCTCATCCATTTTGAAAAAAATCATCTTTTCCTCAAATATCAAGGTTTTCAAAAATGATGCATGAATTCACAAACTAGGGGCATTCGACCATGCCTCATTCATTTTCAAAAAAATAAAAAAAAAAAGATGCGTCGAAAAAAAAAATGCGAGGAGTTGGCCCACCATGGAGAGTGCTAGTCGGCACCTTAAAGTGAACGGCCAAAATGGCCAAATGGCCATAAAATCCTAACTATATAGTTAGTAGTTCTAGTTACCAAACTATATTATTTACTAGCATCTCGAGTCGAAAAGACTCAATTTTGGCCTATAAATCGAGTTTCAAGGACTCTATTTTGGCCTATAAATCGAGTCTTATTTTCATGGTCTAATCATTTCTGATATGGCACATTTTTCCACGTGATGACCACATGAAAATCGAGTCTCTAAGACTCGATTTATAAACCTTATAGAGGTCAAAGAAGAACCTAGAGAGAGAAAAAAAAAAAAAAAAAAAAAAAAAAAAAAAAAAGAAGAACCTAGTCTTGTGATTTTTGAGCACTCCTCAGGTCTATTTTGACTCCAATTTTCACCCGATTTTTTTTTTTTTCTAATTAGGCCATAAAGTTTTCAAGAATTTGCATGAATTGTCAAATTGGGGCATTCAAACATGCCTTGTTCATTTGTTTTCCAAAAAAAAAAAAAAAATCACTTGCATCACTACTTTCAAAAAAAAAAAAAAAGAAGAAAAATTAAGATTTTTCAAAACCATGAATTCATCCCTCAACTAGGGGCATTCGGCTCCGCCTTATTCAAGTAAGTGCAAATTCCATCAGAACTGGTCGGATAAGTTTAAATTGGTACTACAAGACTTCATCAAGTGAATTTTAAACTTGTCTCATTTAAAGTTCCAACAAGATCAAAAGCAATTCAAAGGACAAAGAGCTAAAGGCTGAAATTAATACAAATTTGTCTAAGAAACACTTCTTCTTGTTTTTGCAGGAAATTTAAAAACACAAATCAAGCATCATTGGGACTCTAGGTTCGCCTGCGCGGAGATCTCCTTGACCCACCTCTAAAGGAGCTGCCCTCAGTGTTTCCTTTTGGACTTGCATGAAATCGAGATTCTTGCTTCTGGTTTTGAAGTTCAAGGTTTCTGATCCTTTCCTCCAAGGATCTTGTGTTGGCATCAGCCAATGCCATTTGACTTACCTGAAAATTTAACAAAGATAAGTGTTAGATTAATCATCGAGAAATTCCAAGAAAAAACTCTCAAAGAGCATCATCTTATACACAGCTTGCTTCATTGATCACATATTAGGAAGACTGAGTACGTGCCACTAGTTGCAAGCCTCCAATCATCCACATACCTTCTTCCACAAGATCAACATCGACCTGAAATAGAAATTCATTAGTTCACAAACAACTCAATGATCCAAAAAGAAATGGGGACTAGAAACCAAAAGATTCAGGAACACACTGGATCAGGCCAAGGGACATTTGGAGTGTGCTCTGGCCTGTCTAAAGTCATGGAATTATACGACCCATTAGGATTCATCACTTCATATTGCCATGGAGGAAAATGAGGATAGCCGCTAGCATGACTAGGAGGGGGATTTTCTTTGTCCTCCTCCACTTTTTCAAAAGATGAAGCCTAAAAGTGCAACATACAAATATTGTCACAAAGCCAAAATATGGAAGATGAGCATAAATGATGAAATACAATTTGACTTTGGCAGGAAAGAGAAATACTGAGATTACAAGAATGCCAGCTAGACAACCCTATAATTAAGTCTGAATAAATTCAAAATAATTTCCTGGTGTCACTGAAACAACATGGCCAATTCGAGCGCAAGCAATCTCTTCATTAGCTAGAAGGTCAACCAACCAAATGGAGTGACAAGGAGGAACCAGAATTCTTGTAGGAGGGTACACATGTTGAACTTGAGGCAACACTCGGTCATCGAGATACTAGTACCTCCTATGGCCACACTTAAACAATACCTAACGGCCATTCAGCTTTGGAGTCCATTCACACTCAGCATACTCCTCACATCCACGCCAAGGATCCAAAGACATCCGAAAATCACAAAGAACCCGGAATGAAAAGAAGGCCAAACCACAATCAAACACACAAACCCCACACACAAAAAAAGAAACTCACATCAGCCACAGTTAAATTGTCAATCACCATACGCCAAACTTCCAAAGAATGCTTGGAAGGCATTAATAAACGATATTTAGGCAACCAATGGAGAAACCTTGGATATATGCCATCAACATCTTCCTAGGCTTGAGGACCAACCCCAAAATATTCATACATCCAAATCTAAAAAAAAAAAAAAAAAATCAACACATATCATTATGACATAGCCAAAATAACTTTCAAAAAACCCACACATAGCCAAAAATTCCAAACCTCAATTGCCAAACAAATGGTGCACCACCTAAGCTTGCGAGACTACACTGTGAAAGTTGATTCATGAAGTGCAAAAGGGTAGCGTAAGCCATGCCACCCTAGTCATAATTCTTGATATGGTTAATATCCTTCGGACTCCACAAATAGCGCAAGCTCATAGTACTACCTAAGTCCACACACAAGAAAGTCCCAATTAAGAGGAAGCATGAACATTGGTTGCTATGGTTTTACTGTTCTCAATATTCTCATACAACAACATCAAAGAGACATTTTTGCTCTTCGATTTTGAAGGCATTATGCCTAAAAGACTCTTAATCTCTTTCAAAGTAAGGGAATCGTTGATCTTGACTCTTTCACCGCCCAATCTCAAGCCGGTGATGATGGAGAAGTCATAAGGCATCAGCACTTCACCAATGCCTGGAAAGTGGAATGTGCACGTGGTATCTCAAAACTGTTTTGACAAAGTAAGGAGTAATCGGAGATCCTTGTACCTACAAGTTTCCTGGTTCGGTAAAGCTTGGAAAAAAGTCTGAAAGTCAGCTTCATTAATGATGTTCTTAATATCCGAGACAATATTTCCCATATGCGTTTCAGCATTTGAAGGTTACCTTGGCTCTTGATGTTTTGCAAAACAAAGTTTGACCAAACATTACATGTCCGAAAAAAATTTCCGTGACCAAAAATCTCATGTCCAACAAAAATTTTCCACGACCAAAAATCTCATGCCTAACAAAAAAAATTTCCCACAACCAAAAATCTCATGATCAACAAAAAATTCTTCCCATTGCCAAAATAGTAAAGGAATCACATTACCTTATACCAACCTACAATTGAACCCTTACCCCAATACCCAATTGGACTTGTTTTTTAGTGACAATCTCTCCTTTTAATGCACAGCTCCTAGTACGTGACTAACCAATTGATGCATGGATCCAAGTATGTGACTAACCACCAACTTGAGAAGGATGTTGGCTACAAAGGTCTTGAGTTCATCAACACGATGAAGATCATGAAGCTCCTTGGTTACAAAAACCTACGGCATACAAACGCAGTAGCTTCTTGAACAAAAAGATGAACTAGGACAAATTGTCTCTGGTCACAATATGCTTGTGAAAAACCTTTTTATTAAATTGCACTCACTTGCATCATCTATGATGGCCCTTAAAATAATCCTTATATGTGTTCAGGGTTGTGGGAAAAGAAAACCCAAACATCTATACACGGTTTGGAGTAAAATCAGAATAGAAAATCTAATTTTCATAAATCTCGATAGATAGGGTATCTATCAAGCGCTTGTTGATCATCGGGCTAAATTGCCTTTTAAACCTCGATAAATGCTATTTGTCGAGATAGCTACCGAGCTTTAAAATCCAGCACTTCTTCACTTGTTTCTTGGACAGACTTGCATGGCTTTAACACTTGGACTTGAACTCTTGCTCCTTGAAGCATTAAAAACATTTTAGATTTACCTAATTACAAATAAAGTGCGTTTTGTCAAAAGATTAACCAATTCTATATTGACATATGTTCCTAACATGATTCACATATATCCTAACAAAAACTTTAATCTTTTGCAAGCAAACTCCCGGATCAAGGTAGAGCCCCTTGGTCGCCATAGCCCAGGTTCCAAGGTAGAGAGGCCCCTTGGACACCTTTAATCAAGATCGAGGTAGAGAAGCTCCTTGATCACCACAGCTCAGGTTCCGAGGTAGACAAGCCCCTTGGACACCTTTCATCAAGATCAAGGTAGAGAAGCCCCTTGGTCGCCACGACTTAGGTTCCAAGGTAGAGAAGCCCCTTGGACACCTTTCATCAAGATCGAGGTAGAGAAGCCCCTTGATCACCATAACTAAGGTTCCGAGGTAAAGAAGCCCCTTGGACACCTTTCATCAAGATCGAGGTAGAGAAGCTCCTTGGTCGCCACAGCCCAGGTTCCAAGGTAGAGAAGCCCCTTGGTTACCTTTCATCAAGATCGAGGTAGAGAAACCCCTTGATCGCCACAATTCAGGTTCCAAGGTAGAGAAGTCCCTTGGTTATCTTTCATTAAGCAAGGTAAAGAAGCCCCTTGATCACCACAGCTCGGGTTCCAAGGTAGAGAAGCCCCTTGGTCGCCGCAGCCCAGGTTCTAAGGAAGAGAAGCCCCTTGGACACCTTTTGTCAAGATCGAGGTAGATAAGCCCCTTGGTTGCCATTACCTAAGTTCCGAGGTAGAGAAGCCCCTTAGTTATTATCCATCAAGATCGAGGTAGAGAAACTCCTTGATCGACCCTCCACATTCAGAATGAGATAGAAAAGCCTCTCGGTCACCCCAGTTATCAAGATTCATTTCAAAATTTATCAGTTATTAAGTAGGTCAAGTATTCATAATTTTCAGTTTTACAAAATAGCAAGGCACTAGTTCTATGCCCCGATGTTTTAGTTTCTAGGGCTAGGTAATCTTTGAAAAAGTCAACCTCAATTAAATCATGGCTACTAAAATTAGTGTCTTTGTTTTACATTGACATTCGCTTTACAAGCTCTATCAATGAGGGGCATTTTGTAGACACTCGATTTTGTACCCATAATTTAATCAAGGAAGATGGCTAAAATGACCATTCATATACCCAAAATTCATGATTGCATTATATGCATTAATTCATTCATTACATATCATGAAAATGATCTTGAGATTCTAGCGGTCACGACGGTATGTTTGATTTCCAAATCGGACCATCGGATTGAAAGATATCGCATGATCAAGTTTGCACGGTCTGCATGCATTTTGTTTAGGTGAAACCAACCACACATGATTAACTTAAATTAATTATGATTGGATAGACAATTAGAATTAATAAAATAATTTTGTGATTAGTTGTTAGTGTCAAAAATAGACTTGATTGCATGGGAATAAAGAGGATAATCGGATAACAACAAAATTGTGGATAATCAAGACTTTTTGGAGTATTTATCTACAAGATAATCATCACTTTAAATGCCAGAATATCTAGAGAAAAGGGTTTAATTTTTAGAATACGGATTAAAAATGAGTCTAAGTGCAATTGCAGTTTAAAAAAACCTTAAACATGGGTTTGGCACCTAAGGGGGCCATTTGGCACTCTTGGAGTGCCAATTGACACAAATTGTTGGCATGGCCCGGAGACTCCTTGATTGAGATAAGACCTATCTTTTACGATTTTTTAGAGATAAGGACACGTCTCAATAAGTATTTGATCATTCAGTTAATATTTCGAAGCATTCCAACCGATATAAATAGAGGATGCTTCTCAAAATTCAACACACTTTTTCACCCTTTCTCGACCCCCTCTTTCTTTCCTAGTTCTTCTCTTCTTTTCTTTCCCCTCTTACGTTAAAGACATTCTAGAGGCTCTTGTCTTAGGAATTTCTTTACTATAAACAAAATATTTTTGGCATCACAGAGAATTGATTAAATTTCTTTAAACCCTAAAATATTCCTTCACTAAGAAGAGCACATTCATGCAAGAGATAGTTTATTTTTTCCCTTTCTTTTTCTATTCCTTTTGATTAATTTTGTTTGATGATGCATGAATAGGTCTAGGATGTTTTTATTATTTCTGATTCTTGATGTAATTGCCATGTTTGGTTTAAAATTTTTCTTTAAATATGTCTTTAGATGATTGTTTTGTTTGTTGTAATCTTTCTCTTGAATCTCAAAATCTACTAATTAACAAAATCTTTTAAACTAAAAACTGATCTGAATTTTTTGGGTCTAATTTTCTAAATTAAAAACTAATCAGTATTTTCGTTAAATACAAATCTGATTTTTTTAACTCTAAAAAACTGATCTGTATTTTCATTAAATACAAATTTGATTTTTTCTACACACAAAAACTGATCTGTATTTTCATTAAATATAAATCTGATTTTTTTACACACGAAACTTATCTATATTTTCATTAAATACAGATCTGATTTTTTTTTTAAACACATAAAATTGATCCGTATTTTCATTAAATACATATATGATTTTTTAAGAAAATTTTCTTTGTCACAAAATAGCAGATTTTGAAATTTAAAAGAAGTTAAAAGTTAAGATGATTTTTGATTGATGCATGTAACATAGATTTATCTCATGAGTGTAGTTCCTTTTCTAAAAAAAAAAAAAAAAAAGCCTTTTGCTTATTTTATTCATAAAAAACAGATCTAATTTTTTTCTCTAAAAATCTAGTTTTTCTTATTCACAAAACAAATCTGATTTTTCTTAATAAAAATCACCCTTTTTATCTTTGCTCCAAAACAGATCTGATATTTTTTTTTATCAAAAACCTTGTCCTTTCTTTATATAAAAACAGATGTGATTTTCTTTACAAAACTTTTTATTTTTTTATTTTTTATCTACACAAAAACAGATCTGATTTCTTTTTTTAATGAATCAAATCATTTTTTTTTATGGGTCATGCTAACGAGTGCCTTTAAGACATTGGTTAACAATTAATTTTAAGAAAGTTTTGATACCATTTTTATGAGAAATGAAAAAAGCACAAAACATTAATTGTTTTTTTTTTTTTTTTCCATAAAAACTTTCTATAAATTGATTATTAACCAATGCCCTAAGGGCATTTGTTAGCATTTTTTTTTTAATCTACACAAAAACAAATCTAGTTTCTTTTTTTAATGAATCAAATCATTTTTTTTTTATTTACAAAAACATATCTGAATTTTCTTCAAAAAAGAGGATACATTCATAAGATAGATTTATTTAAGTCATCATTAGTCAAGTGTGTGTCATGTATGTTCAACATATCATTCACATCATGTAAAAAGGGCATATTGGTCATTAGAGTCTAGAAGACTTGACTCTATCTGGACGGAATGGGTGCCTAATACCTTCCCATTATGTAACCTAACCTTTGAACTTAGTTCTTTTGGATAGGTAGACTTGTGCTTTGTCTTTCTTTTTTATTTTTTTGGTAGATTGTAACTAGGACAAAAGGCCATGTACTCTTCTCGGTAGATTGTAACTAGGACTCAAAGTCTTGTAAGGTTTAATTTACCAAGATTGTACTTTTCTTTATTCAATCAATGATAGTGAAATATTGTGAGCATGTAACTCGTACTTATTTTTTCGTATTTTTTTGTATAAAAAAATACGTGGCGACTCCACACCGCTTACCCAAAAAGAGAGGTGCCTTGAAAAAGTACCCAAATATCTTTTTTGAGAGCACCCTCTCAAGAAGTGTGGTCTTTCACAATCTAAAAACACCCAAAACTAATATTGGATAGCACGTGATCAAAATCTTAAATTTGTAAGCAAATCCTAAACATAAAGCAATAAAATTTGGAATCACATGCAGTCTTATTAACACCTACGAACTAAAAAGATTTGTTCTTTCTTAATTTGTTTCCGGATCTTACATGAAGTTAGCTCCAGAGAAGTTCATCATGTTGGGATTGTGAGCCATGAATTGGTTCATCAATTGTTGCTTTTCAATCTCATCTTCTCCACAAATAGTTTTTGGTTTACATGTTTGTATTTTGGGTTTTAGGTTTTCTATCCAAGCGGTTCTTAAATAGAAGAGAGTAGAGATGGAGGGAGAGTGTTATTGTATTTGGCTAGAAGTGTAACTTGCGTTAGGGTTTTTTTTTTTTTTTTTCATTAATTAATTATAAAATATATTTAATATAAGACTAAATTAATGAGAATAGCTAAGAAAATTATCTTATTTTTGTAGTGATATTTTATATTTTAATATTGGGATTTAAAATAAAAAAATCCATAGCACTCGTTTTGTACGGCCAAATCTATTGTATTTTATTTAAATTCTCTACACTTGCAATTGTAGGAATCTTCAGCATATATTCATTTGGGTAAAGTCTTTTCCTACATTGAATTAAATTGGATTGTCCATAAATAAGTGTTTATCGGATTGAATTTTTTTTTTAATATTTATTTAAGTAATGCTAATGTGTAAAATTGTGGAAATAAATTATCAATGTTTGAGTTTGAGTTTAATTTGGACTTGTTAGAGAGATAGAGTTTCACTTCTTGTTAAGTTTGGATTAAACAAAAATAATTTCATTTAAAAAAAAATGATAATGATGGGTTTGAGTTTAAATTGGACTTGTTAGAGAGAGAGTTTCACTTCTTGTTAAGGTTGAACTAAATAAAAATAATTTTATTTAAATATATTTTATTGACGCGAAAAATTGCAAGAATTTCAAAAATTTCGGTTATGTATATATATATAAATATATATATATATATATATATATATATATATATATATATATATATATAATGGCCTCCACTATTTTTCAAAAATGGGCAAATACCCTTATTCCGTTTCCCACTCAGTTAAACATAACAGAATCTTTTGAAACTTAAAATATTTCATTTTGCAATGTTAAAAACACCCTTAACAAAATATATAAAATACCGAAAATACCCTCAAGTGTCAAACCCTGGTAAATTAAACCATTCTTGGATTATTATTATTAATTTTAACGGTTGATTTCGTGGTAAGGCGATGTTCCTTACGAGTGACTGTTTTGGAGGGCCACAATGGAACAGTGGCGACTAAGTGCAAATTTCAATATATTTGAGATCTATTTCCAAATTGTTTCTACCGACTAAAAAATCTAGCCCAATCTGTGGGCAAGACTTCTCTCTTTAAATCTCCTGCGGGTCCCCTTTTGATTAAGGCAACCTCTAGCGAAAGTAGATGTAGACCTATGCTTTTGTTAGTTTTCCCGTCAATTCTATTCTTTTACTGCTTTGAATAAGCCGACTAGGAAGGTAGAGCACCTTTCGAGTACATATCTATACACAATCTCTCCAATTATTTGACATGACTCTGGGCCATTCTCCGTCCAGTCTTGGTCCTTGATGGAATAAGAAGGAGACATGAAAGTATCCGCATCAAGTTAATAACTCCTCCAACACGGCAAAAATAGGGGTATACTTTTTTAAATTTGAGTTTTAGAACACGAGTTTTCCTTATGATCTAAAACCTATTGTCTGTGTTTCAAATTCTTTCGCTCCTTTTTCACCACCTTTTTCCACATGCCTATAAGCCAATTGTTTGATAAGCTCAAACTTGAAGGGCATCTTGGCCCACTTGAACCTCGACCTCCTCCAAGCCCACTGCCTAAAGGTTGCAAGTCACATGAGTTCTACAAATATCATCAAGAACCTGGCCATCGGATAGACAAATGTATCAATTCATTCATAATTCTCAAGCCACATACACTCAATCCCAATCTCTCAAGATTTTGTCATATCGTTGGAGCATTTGAACTCTTATTCCAAGATTAACTTATTAAAAGAGCTTAAGACATTGTGCTAACAAGTAAGCATCACTAGGGATAGGAGGCTGCTTTTGGTAACCCACATTATTCCTTGACACCTATTACAATAATTATCCATTGCTAGCCAATTTGAGTCTCTAAACAGTTAGCTTGTTTTTCAATGAGCTCACTAAAAACTTAAAACTTGGGCGGAAAATTAAGTATGCATGCTTAAATCTTAAGATGAGGAAGTGTTGACATTATGGATTTAGCACTACTTGGTAGGTCCTCAATGAAGACAATGGAACCGATGAGGAGTTCATTAAGTTCAGAAAAAAGAGTTCATCAAAGAAAGGGATAGTTCACTCGATCAAGCTAGAAAGGAAGAAAACCCATTAAGGAAAGATAAGATTTTGAAAAAGCATCAAACTGTGAGGAAAAAAAAAAAGAGTAGGCCATCAAGCTAGAAAAGACTTCAACAACAACAACAACAACAAAAAAAAAAAAGAAAAAAAAAAAAAAAAGAGAGAGAGAGAGAGAAAGAGAGAAGTGAATGCAATTTCATCGGGTTGTGAAAGAATACTAATTCATCAAAAGACACGAGAGACATGAGATTCCATAAAAGATCATTCAAGTTGAGAAGAATAAGCAAAAAATGAAGAATCATCAAGAGCAAAATCTAATCAAATTGAGGAAGATGAGGAAAAGAAAAAAATAAGACACATTTCATCAAAAAAAAAAAAAAAGCTCGCTAGGCTGAGAACCCGAAAGGGTAGTCTAGGTAAAATTAGAGCCAAAAAAGAAGAAGAAGAAGAAGAAGAAGAGAGCTTGGTAGGCTGAAAACCCGAAAGGGTGGTCTAGGCAAAATTAGGGCAAAAACAAAACAAAAAAATCAAAAAATTCTTTCACAAAAAAATGAGAGTGAGTGATCTAACCACAAGATAGGATGCTAAGAGGACCAAAAAGAGGAAGTCGTCAAGCTAAAAAAATAAGACCAAATGAAAGGAATTAATGAAGACCAATGAGAAGATAATGAACATGACAAGGATTTTAGCACAAGAGTCAATGATGGAAGATATGGAAAAATCTTCCAATGCTTGAATTTAGAGTATTGTATACGTGGGGAAATATCATAAGGGTTTTGAGCCTTTTATATCCTTCCTTTCAATAACCTGAATTCGGCTTACATTACAACCTTTAAATAAAGCCCTCCTTGAAGTCCTGTGGATTAAGAAGGAAAACTGCTCAAGATTATCAAGCCCCACTAGCTGATATCTTTAAAAGACAAATATTTGCAAATTCTCAAGTGATTGAAAAAGAAATTTCTAAGTTCCAAACACTCACTTTGTTTGCTTCCAACAGAAAATAACTCTCAAGAGAACAAATTTCCAAATTCTCAAAAAAATTTAATTATTCAAACTTGGGATTTTTCCTTTCTTGCTTACTCCTAACATGTGTGATTCCCAAACATTTCATTTCTTTGATTGTCTTTAAATACTTAATCTAAAATTTTTTCAAAATGAAGAAGCAAATTAGATTACATGTTTTTAATGATTTCAAATCCTTTCTAGCCAATGAGATCGAGTTAACAATTGAGGCATTATGATTGGTCAAAGAGGTTGTTCAAAGGATCACCTTTTGTTCATCCGAAAAAGATAAAATTTCAAAAAAAATCTCATTCTAAGTAAAACGCTTTCTTCCCCCCCCCCCAAAAAAGACTCATTTCTCAAAAAAGACTTTTCAAAACTTCATTTTTCAAAACTTTTTTTTTTAAACTACGTTTGGACCTGATCCTCTATGAGTGAGGTACATAGGCAGCCTTTTCAAAGGCCCGGTCACAATCACTCAAAAGACTTTTTTTTCAAAGGCTTAAAATCAAAACATTTCTTTGTGTGAGTTTAGGCTAGGAGCATTTGTTTTTCATTAAGCATATCATTAATTTTACGTGCAAGCATGTCTAAACTAGGGGCATTGGCCAAAAACATTTTTATAATAACTAATTACTAACAAGCTCATGAAAAGAATATTTGTAGGAGGTGGACATGGATCTTTCATCCACTCAACATTAACACCAATCTTCAATTTAGATGCTATCATATGCCTTTGAAAAAAGGCTCAAGATATGCCAATCGGCACTCCAACAAGTAATGATTGGCCCACCCTTCCAACATCCTTATTTTGCCCAATTTTGTGATTTTGATCTTGTTTTACTT
The DNA here is from genome assembly GCA_028216015.1 of Quercus dentata. Classification (NCBI taxonomy): domain Eukaryota; kingdom Viridiplantae; phylum Streptophyta; class Magnoliopsida; order Fagales; family Fagaceae; genus Quercus; species Quercus dentata. The sequence continues at coordinate 92,697,103 of CP116447.1, forward strand.
AAATTTTTTCTTTATTGAAGGTCCCTACATAATAAGATTTTTTTCAAAATTCACATTGATTGTTGAACTAGGGGCATTCGACCATGCCTCATTCATTTTCAAGAAAAAAGATCATCATCATCATCTTTTCATAAAAATCCAGATTTCCAAAAATCATGCATCCATTTCTAAACTAGGGGCATTCGGTCATGCCTCATCCATTTTGAAAAAAATCATCTTTTCCTCAAATATCAAGGTTTTCAAAAATGATGCATGAATTCACAAACTAGGGGCATTCGACCATGCCTCATTCATTTTCAAAAAAAAATAAAATAAAAGATGCGTCGAAAAAAATGCGAGGAGTTGGCCCACCATGGAGAGTGCTAGTCGGCACCTTAAAGTGAACGGCCAAAATGGCCAAATGGCCATAAAATCCTAACTATATAGTTAGTAGTTCTAGTTACCAAACTATATTATTTACTAGCATCTCGAGTCGAAAAGACTCAATTTTGGCCTATAAATCGAGTTTCAAGGACTCGATTTTGGCCTATAAATCGAGTCTTATTTTCATGGTCTAATCATTTCCGATATGGCACATTTTTCCACGTGATGACCACATGAAAATCGAGTCTCTAAGACTCGATTTATAAACCTTATAGAGGTCAAAGAAGAACCTAGAGAGAGAAAAAAAAAAAAAAAAAAAAAAAAAAAAAACCACAAACAGAGAGAAGAACCCGGGCCGCGTTGCTCGTCGTGCGAGACCCACGCCGTGCATAGCCTGGCTTGGGTTGCACATGAGCTAGGCCGCACGCCTCGTGTGCTACCCGAGCCAGCAACAGCGTGGTGCGTGGTGACCCAGGCCGTCCGATCTAGGTTCTTCTCTGATGTTCCGGGTTCTTCTCTCTTTCTATTTTTTTCTTCTTCTCGGGGTTCTTCTCTGATATGTTCTAGGCAGGTTGCCTCTCCTATCTAATCTAATTCTTTCTCCCTTTGATCTGATTGTTGTGTTTATGGATTTCTTAAAAAAAATTTCTGTGTATTTTGGCTTGTACGAGAGACTTGTGAGTTAAAATTTTTTAAAATTTTTTTGGTTTATAAATTGAGCCTTAGAGATTCGATTTCCAAGTAGGAAAAAAATGCCACATCGGACCATGGAAATCGAGTCTGTGAGACTCGATTCATAGGCCAAAATCGAGTCTTTTAGACTCGAGATGCTAGTAAATAATATAGTTTAGTAACCAAAACTACTAACTATATAGTTAGGATTTTATGGCCATTTGGCCATTTTGGTCGCAATTCGGCATTTTCAAAGTGTGCCGATTGGCACCCATTCCCACCGAAATCCATTTGCTTAGTCTTGTGATTTTTGAGCACTCCTCAGGTCTATTTTGACTCCAATTTTCACCCGATTTTTTTTTTTTCTAATTAGGCCATAAAGTTTTCAAGAATTTGCATGAATTGTCAAATTGGGGCATTCAAACATGCCTTGTTCATTTGTTTTCCAAAAAAAAAAAAAAAAAAAAAATCACTTGCATCACTACTTTCAAAAAAAAAAAAAAAAAAAAAGAAAAATTAAGATTTTTCAAAACCATGAATTCATCCCTCAACTAGGGGCATTCGGCTCTGCCTTATTCAAGTAAGTGCAAATTCCATCGAACTGGTCGATAAGTTTAAATTGGTACTACAAGACTTCATCAAGTGAATTTTAAACTTGTCTCATTTAAAGTTCCAACAAGATCAAAAGCAATTCAAAGGACAAAGAGCTAAAGGCTGAAATTAATACAAATTTGTCTAAGAAACACTTCTTCTTGTTTTTGCAGGAAACTTAAAAACACAAATCAAGCATCATTGGGACTCTAGGTTCGCCTGTGCGGAGATCTCCTTGACCCACCTCTAAAGGAGCTGCCCTCGGTGTTTCCTTTTGGACTTGCATGAAATCGAGATTCTTGCTTCTGGTTTTGAAGTTCAAGGTTTCTGATCCTTTCCTCCAAGGATCTTGTGTTGGCATCAGCCAATGCCATTTGACTTACCTGAAAATTTAACAAAGATAAGTGTTAGATTAATCATCGAGAAATTCCAAGAAAAAACTCTTAGAGAGCATCATCTTATACACAGCTTGCTTCATTGATCACATATTAGGAAGACTGAGTACGTGCTACTAGTTGCAAGCCTCCAATCATCCACATACCTTCTTCCACAAGATCAACAACGACCAGAAATAGAAATTCATTAGTTCACAAACAACTCAATGATCCAAAAAGAAATGGGGACTAGAAACCAAAAGATTCGGGAACACACTGGATCAGGCCAAGGGACATTTGGAGTGTGCTCTGGCCTGTCTAAAGTCATGGAATTATACGACCCATTAGGATTCATCACTTCATATTGCCATGGAGGAAAATGAGGATAGCCGCTAGCATGACTAGGAGGGGGATTTTCTTTGTCCTCCTCCACTTTTTCAAAAGATGAAGCCTAAAAGTGCAACATACAAATATTGTCACAAAGCCAAAATATGGAAGATGAGCATAAAAGATGAAATACAATTTGACTTTGGCAGGAAAGAGAAATACTGAGATTACAAGAATGCCAGCAAGACAACCCTATAATTAAGTCCGAATAAATTCAAAATAATTTCCTGGTGTCACTGAAACAACATGGCCAATTCGAGCGCAAGCAATCTCTTCATTAGCTAGAAGGTCAACCAACCAAATGACACAAATTGTTGGCATGGCCCGGAGACTCCTTGATTGAGATAAGACCTATCTTTTACGATTTTTTAGAGATAAGGACACGTCTCGGTAAGTATTTGATCATTCAGTTAATTTTTCGAAGCATTCCAACCGATATAAATAGAGGATGCTTCTCAAAATTCAACACACTTTTTCACCCTTTCTCGACCCCCCCTTCTTTCTGGTTCTTCTCTTCTTTTCTTTCCCCTCTTACGTTAAAGACATTCTAGAGGCTCTTGTCTTAGGAATTTCTTTACTATAAACAAAATATTTTTGGCATCAAAGAGAATTGATTAAATTTCTTTAAACCCTAAAATATTCCTTCACTAAGAAGAGCACATTCATGCAAGAGATAGTTTATTTTTTCCCTTTCTTTTTCTATTCCTTTTGATTAATTTTGTTTGATGATGCATGAATAGGTCTAGGATGTTTTTATTATTTTTGATTCTTGATGTAATTGCCATGTTTGGTTTAAAATTTTTCTTTAAATATGTCTTTAGATGATTGTTTTGTTTGTTGTAATCTTTCTCTTGAATCTCAAAATCTACTAATTAACAAAATCTTTTAAACTAAAAACTGATCTGAATTTTTCGGGTCTAATTTTCTAAATTAAAAACTAATCAGTATTTTCGTTAAATACAAATCTGATTTTTTAACTCTAAAAAACTGATCTGTATTTTCATTAAATACAAATTTGATTTTTTCTACACACAAAAACTGATCTGTATTTTCATTAAATATAAATCTGATTTTTTTACACACGAAACTTATCTATATTTTCATTAAATACAGATCTGATTTTTTTTTTAAACACATAAAATTGATCTGTATTTTCATTAAATACATATATGATTTTTTAAGAAAATTTTCTTTGTCACAAAATAGCAAATTTTGAAATTTAAAAGAAGTTAAAAGTTAAGATGATTTTTGATTGATGCATGTAACATAGATTTATCTCATGAGTGTAGTTCCTTTTCTTAAAAAAAAAAAAAAAGCCTTTTGCTTATTTTATTCATAAAAAACAGATCTAATTTTTTTCTCTAAAAATCTAGTTTTTCTTATTCACAAAACAAATCTGATTTTTCTTAATAAAAATCACCCTTTTTATCTTTGCTCCAAAACAAATCTGATATTTTTTTTTTATCAAAAACCTTGTCCTTTCTTTATATAAAAACAGATGTGATTTTCTTTACAAAACTTTTTATTTTTTATTTTTTATCTACACAAAAACAGATCTGATTTCTTTTTTTAATGAATCAAATCATTTTTTTTTTTTTGGGTCATGCTAACGAGTGCCTTCAAGACATTGGTTAACAATTAATTTGAAGAAAGTTTTGATACCATTTTTATGAGAAATGAAAAAAGCACAAAACATTAATTGTTTTTTTTTTTCTTTTTCCATAAAAACTTTCTATAAATTGATTATTAACCAATGCCCTAAGGGCATTTGTTAGCATTTTTTTTTTAATCTACACAAAAACAAATCTGGTTTCTTTTTTTAATGAATCAAATCATTTTTTTTTATTTACAAAAACATATCTGAATTTTCTTTAAAAAAGAGGATACATTCATAAGATAGATTTATTTAAGTCACTGTTAGTCAAGTGTGTGTCATGTATGTTCAACATATCATTCACATCATGTAAAAAGGGCATATTGGTCATTAGAGTCTAGAAGACTTGACTCTATCTGGACGGAATGGGTGCCTAACACCTTCCAATTATGTAACCTAACCTTTGAACTTAGTTCTTTTGGATAGGTAGACTTGTGCTTTGTCTTTCTTTTTTATTTTTGGGTAGATTGTAACTAGGACAAAAGGCCATGTATTCTTCTGGTAGATTGTAACTAGGACTCAAAGTCTTGTAAGGTTTAATTTACCAAGATTGTACTTTTCTTTATTCAATCAATGATAGTGAAATATTGTGAGCATGTAACTCGTACTTATTTTTTCTTATTTTTTTGTATAAAAAAATACGTGACGACTCCACACCGCTTACCCAAAAAGAGAGGTGCCTTGAAAAAGTACCCAAATATCTTTTTTGAGAGCACCCTCTCAAGAAGTGTGGTCTCTCACAATCTAAAAACACCCAAAACTAATATTGGATAGCACGTGATCAAAATCTTAAATTTGTAAGCAAATCCTAAACATAAAGCAATAAAATTTGGAATCACATGCGAGTCTTATTAACACCTACGAACTAAAAAGATTTGTTCTTTCTTAATTTGTTTCAGGATCTTACATGAAGTTAGCTCCAGAGAAGTTCATCATGTTGGGATTGTGAGCCATGAATTGGTTCATCAATTGTTGCTTTTCAATCTCATCTTCTCCACAAATAGTTTTTGGTTTACATGTTTGTATTTTGGGTTTTAGGTTTTCTATCCAAGCGGTTCTTAAATAGAAGAGAGTAGAGATGGAGGGAGAATGTTATTGTATTTGGCTAGAAGTGTAACTTGCGTTAGGGTTTTTTTTTTTTTTTTTTTTTTCATTAATTAATTATAAAATATATTTAATATAAGACTAAATTAATGAGAATAGCTAAGAAAATTATCTTATTTTTGTAGTGATATTTTATATTTTAATATTGGGATTTAAAATAAAAAAATCCATAGCACTCGTTTTGTACGGCCAAATCTATTGTATTTTATTTAAATTCTCTACACTTGCAATTGTAGGAATCTTCAGCATATATTCATTTGGGTAAAGTCTTTTCCTACATTGAATTAAATTGGATTGTACATAAATAAGTGTTTATCGGATTGAATTTTTTTTTTTAATATTTATTTAAGTAATGCTAATGTGTAAAATTGTGGAAATAAATTATCAATGTTTGAGTTTGAGTTTAATTTGGACTTGTTAGAGAGATAGAGTTTCACTTCTTGTTAAGTTTGGATTAAACAAAAATAATTTCATTTAAAAAAAATGATAATGATGGGTTTGAGTTTAAATTGGACTTGTTAGAGAGAGAGTTTCACTTCTTGTTAAGGTTGAACTAAATAAAAATAATTTTATTTAAATATATTTTATTGACGCGAAAAATTGCGAGAATTTCAAAATTTTCGGTTATGTATATATATATATATATATATATATATATATATATAATGGCCTCCACTATTTTTCAAAAATGGGCAAATACCCTTATTCCGTTGCCCACTCAGTTAAACATAACAGAATCTTTTGAAACTTAAAATATTTCATTTTGCAATGTTAAAAACACCCTTAACAAAATATATAAAATACCGAAAATACCCTCAAGTGTCAAACCCTGGTAAATTAAACCATTCTTGGATTATTATTATTAATTTTAACGGTTGATTTCGTGGTAAGGCGATGTTCCTTAAGAGTGACTGTTTTGGAGGGCCACAATGGAACAGTGGCGACTAAGTGCAAATTTCAATATATTTGAGATCTATTTCCAAATTGTTTCTACCGACTAAAAAATCTAGCCCAATCTGTGGGCAAGACTTCTCTCTTTAAATCTCCTGCGGGTCCCGTTTTGATTAAGGCAACCTCTGGCGAAAGTAGATGTAGACCTATGCTTTTGTTAGTTTTCCCGTCAATTCTATTCTTTTACTGCTTTGAATAAGCCGACTAGGAAGGTAGAGCACCTTTCGAGTACATATCTATACACAATCTCTCCAATTATTTGACATGACTCTGGGCCATTCTCCGTCCAGTCTTGGTCCTTGATGGAATAAGAAGGAGACATGAAAGTATCCGCATCAAGTTAATAACTCCTCCAACACGGCAAAAATAGGGGTATACTTTTTGAAATTTGAGTTTTAGAACACGAGTTTTCCTTATGATCTAAAACTTATTGTCTGTGTTTCAAATTCTTTCGCTTCTTTTTCACCACCTTTTTCCACGTGACCCTGACGAGGAGAAAGAAAAAAGAGAATCACACAGCCACAATTGTTGACCGTGTGAGACAGCAACAATAGTGGTACTAGCAGTACCACTAGTACCACAATTGATGATATACAGAAGCCTAGTAGTCTAGGCATGCCATGAGATCTGACATAGCTCACATGCTTTCGAAAAGAAAAAGAATGGTGTGCTGTATTCATAAATGTCATGGTTCTTTGATTTTTGTATGATACAATACTTAGTTTGTCCTAGTCCCAGAAGAACTAACGGTGGCAATAAAAAAAAAGAAAAAAAAAAAAAAAAACACATATAGACCTTATATGACTTTATGTGTAGTGTGCTCTATAGGTTTTACCACAAAGTATTTGTGAACTACACTTAGGGTCTGTTTGGATTAAACTTATTGTTGCTGAAACTGAAAACTGAAAATACTGTAGCAAAATAATTTTTAAATGTGTAAATAGTACCGTGGAACCTATTTTTAATGTTTTTTAATGAATAAAGTGTCTATGGGTCCCATAAACAGATCTTGCTACAAGATCCGCTACAAGATATTTGTCCCCCTTTCTGCAAAACGCGTGAAATGTTAAAAAAAAAAAGAAAAAAAAGAAGAAAAGCAGACGCTAGACGCCAGTTTCAGCCGAATCCAAACGGCACCTTAGTCATGCTTTTAGTTTTGATTTGACATAAACTTGAAACAAATGCCATAAATATCTAGATTTTTGGCTTTTGTAATTTTAATGTTTGAATAAAACTATATAATACAATATAAATATGTTTCACATAAGCTTTTGAGGTCTTAGGTCATGTTGTATTTATATATGGCAAAAGATAGTACCATTTTCCATCTTAGCACAATTCGTATTGGTATTTTATTTATAACTTGGATATATTAAAGTTTTTTTTGTGTGTGAATAATCTATTTGGTTATTTATTTCTAAATTTCATGATGAAAACCAATGGAATACTCATTTTTAGGAAGACTATAGAAATGTTGAACTTTTTTATTAATTCAATCGTTGGGGTAGGGTTATTATGAAATTTATTGACATTAAGAGTGTTTGGTTTTACATTGTAAATCTTTGATGAATTGGTATAATTTGGTGTTATACTTGATACTAATTTGGTGAAAAATTAAGTAGCTTGAAGAAGTTGAGAAAAGAGAAGAGTCTAAATAAGGGAGGAAATACATTCTTGAAAAGTATTAGATAAAACTTCAAGATGTAAGCACAATTGTATATCTATTCTATTTACTGGTTCTTTTGTAATACTTATTAAACCAAATGTAAAAGCACATTATGATTATTGTAATATATTACTTCATAATATGTGTATTTATCTCATTTTTAATATTACTTCATAATATCATATGTTTCATCTTCTATTAGAGACAATTTAGCTTTCAATAATTGAAATTTGAGAAATGTTTAAACCTGAACATGTTAACACTTAATTTAAAACAATCTTGTGCATCGCACGGGTTAGCGATTTGTTATTATTATTTTTAATGGTTGATTTCGTGGTAAGGCGATGTTCCTTCCGAATGACTACTTTGGAGGGCCCCAATGGAACAAAGGTAACTAAGTGCAAATTTCAATATATTTGAGATCTATTTCCAAATTGTTTCCACCGACTAAAAAAACTAGCCCAATCTGTGGGCAAGACTTCTCTCTTTAAGTCTCCTGTGGGTCCCCTTTGATTAAGGCAACCTCTGGCGAAAGTGATGTAGACCTATGCTTTTGTTAGAGCATTAGCATCCCAAAATTCCAATTCTACTTTATTTTACCATCCCAAAAAATCACTTTATCATTATACCATACCATTTTACAATACTTCCAACATCCCAACTTTTATTCTATCATTAAAATAATATATCTACACAATAAAATATATTTTTCCTTTTTTGTTTTTTTCCAATTTTCTCCTCCACCTTCCCTCAACCTTTATCACCGTGCCTCCACTACCCAATTACCACCACCATGCCTCCACCATGCCCACCACGCCACTACTGCCCACCGCCCACCAAAATCCCATTGGAACAAAAACCCATGTTAAAAAAAAAAAAAAAAAAAAAAAAAAAAAAAAAAACCCACGTCGACCAAAACGCCAAAACCCGGACCTCACCGACCAAGCACGACCAAGACCTCACCCACCAAGCACGACACAGCAACCCACGATCAAACACAGCAACCTACCCTCTCCGATTCAAACCTTTGTCAAACCCATCGGAGCCATCAGAGCCATCTCCAGCAAACCCAACCCGCCGATCCACACCGATCCAAACCCACCATCAACCAATCCCAACCTACCACCATGCTCAAATCAAACCACGAACCTAACCCAGCTTCGGTACAAGCCTTGAACGAGAAAGAGAGATGTGAGGTGAGAGAAAGAGGGACTTTGCGGGGAGTGGGAGACGGAGAGACAGAGTGGGAGTGAGGGAGAGAGAACTGATGGAATAAAAAAAAAAAATATTTAGCTTTAGAATTGTGCTACAGTGCAATTCTAAAGGTAGAATTGCACTGTATCAGTATTGCAAAAAAATTTGCAATACTTTGGTTTTGCATTCCTTGATGCTGAGCATTTTGGGGTTTGAAATGCCAAATTCTCCTTACATTTGGCATTTGTATTCCCCAATTCTGATGCACTTAGTTTTCCCTTCAATTCTATTCTTTTCTTGCTTAAAATATGCTGACTAGGAAGGTAAAGCACCTTTCAAGTACATATCGATACACAATCTCTCCAATTATTTCACATGACTTTGGGCCATTCTCCATCCAGTCTTTGTCCTTGATGGAATAAGAAGGAGAGATGAGAACACCGCATTCGAAAGGCACGATAAATGGGACATGAAAGCATCTGCATCAAGTTAATAACTCCTCCAACACATCATAAAAATTATGCCCATTGATGATGTCAAAAATGGTTGTCGGTCGATGACCTCGTCAAGGTTTTGGACGAGATAAAGTTCCTTATAAAGATGAGAGAAAAAAGGCACCGGAGTGGAGTTAGCCAATGGTATTCCAATGACTAAATAAGTAGAATTCTCAATATCTCTCAAAAAATTAGAATGCAGTTCTATGTGTTTGAATTTGTGTACCTTTCTCCTGGTGTTGTTGGGAACTTCATTATGAGTGTAACTGTTGGTAGCTTCATAATGGCTGTCCTGGTTGTTTGAGTAACGTTAATTTGAGGTTAAATAGAGACTTAATTGGCTCATTTATTACTCTTTCTGACAGTTGAAACTCGCGATTACAACGCCAATTTATTGCTATTTTTGACTATTGTGGCTCGTCGGTTAATTTTACTCATTGGTTTTAACCTTGTGAATTTAATCATATGACTTTACTCTCATTTTGAGAATTTGGACGTCAATATGATTTTACTCATTGGTATTAACCTTGTGAATTTAATCATATGACTTTACTCTCATTTTGAGAATTTGGTCGACAATATGATTTTACTCATTGGTTTTAATCTTATGAATTTAATCTTATAACTTACTCTCATTTTGAGAATTTGGAAGTCAATATGATTTTACTCGTTGTTATTAACCTTGTGAATTTAATCATATGACTTTACTCTCGTTTTGAGAATTTGGTCGACAATATGATTTTATTTGTTGGTTTTAACCTTATGAATTTAATCGTATAACTTACTCTCATTTTGAGAATTTGGACGTTAATATGATTTTACTTGTTGGTATTAACCTTGTGAATTTAATCATATGACTTTACTCTCGTTTTGAGAATTTGGTTGACAATATGAATTTACTTGTTGGCTTTAAGCTTGTGAATTTAATCATATGACTTACTCGTTGGACTTCAATGATGGGTTTTCTTCTTGAAATTTTTTTGTCTTTTGTATAGTGAATAAGACTTTTAGATTTTTCAAGAGAACGACATTTATTCATGTGGGGAAAAATGTCCCCTTATTCATTCCTGCTTACAAAAAAATTTGATGAAAGAAAATTGAAAACATCATCTAACTAGCTATAATACCTCTTAAGGTGCTCCACATTCCATGAACAAGGTAACTATTTGCCGTTGAGTGATTCGAGGTAATAAGTTCCTCTTCTGGAATACTTGACGATCTTGTATGGGCTTGCGTACTTTCATTGTCATTCTTTCGATTGGGGGAAAAATCCTTTGTCTCCTTCTTTTTGTGTTGGGGCTCGTTGATTTCTTCCATTTTTCACTTGCCATCTATCCCCTTCAGTGTTAACGCATCCTTTCCATTCATGTACTTCTGGTCTTTGAACGTAAGGTCCGTCATTGAAGTCGGTGAGGTCTTGGCTAATGAAAAGATGAAGTCCTTGGTCGTTAAGCCACCCTGTAAGATGATCGCTGAACTTGGTCATCGCCTTCGTTAGCGAGATCACGAAGTTGGCCTTTTGTGTCTCTCGCCATCGAAGATGATACTAACTTGCTGAACCAAACTCAAGCATCTTTTTTGAGAGTTATTGGGAAGGATCTGCACATCACTTCACTAGGTGTCCGCTAAAGATTCAGCAATGTCTTGAAAGACGTTATGTGGTCTAGCAGATCTGTATACTTGTCATAAGTCTCCAATTGGGGGAGTCGAAACTTTGATGGGTGTAAGTGCAAGGGAGTATGCCTTGGCCGAGTGGACCGTGGCAGAGAAAAATGGAGTCACCACCTAGATTAGGCCTAGGAAGCATATTGGGCCTTTTAGGCCAATCACTTACATGCATGGGTTTGCATACCGGATGGTGGGCCGGAGTTTAGGTA
>CP116447.1:92713429-92908429 GCA_028216015.1 Quercus dentata
TTGACCTCTGCACGCATGCGGGATGCATGCATGCGCATGCTTGCTTAAGAACCCTAGCCCAGAAACACAACAAACATAGAAAACATAGCAAGCTTTAAAATGACAATTCTAACAACCTAACATGCTTAGAAACACAAAGGCTATCTAAAACTAAGCTATATAAACATATTATAACACAAAACAAGCAAATAAGCATAAGGAAAAAAAAAGAATCAAACTAAGGAAAATAAAAGAAAAAGCTTATAACTAATACCTCAAAACAAAAGCTCTTCTAGCTTGATATCTTATTGTTCCCCTCAGTCAAATCTATTCATAATCAATAAAAAAATGATTAGTAATCTTAAACTCAAATATCTAGGCTAGAAAAGGCCACAATCAAAAGAAAATTGACTTGAGGATGTTTTGTGAAAAAACTCCCTCTTTGATTCACTATTTCTAGTGAATCTTAGTGTTTTCCCTTAGGATTTCTTTCTATTTTGAAAAGGTAACATGTATGGCTATTTATATTGTGAAAATGGGGGTTTGGAATGGCTCTCGGACGACATGGGATTAATTCCAAAGCTCAGTCTTTAATGTTAAAAACTTGACTTTCATAGTTTTTGGAACCTTACATGTGTGCACAAATTTGGGCCTGCGTGCACATGCACCATGGCTGCACGCATAGGTTGATTCCTGTGTGCACTTGCCAAGGAGTTCCTTAACTCTACTTTTCCAAAAATAGATCTATTTGCTCACTAAAAGTAATATTATTATTTTAGCATTTCTCAAGTCAATTTAACATCCGATTAAGCCCTAAACCAACCTTGAGTCTTAGAATATTAGCATCATTAGGGAACGGGGCCCTGAGTTGTAAGGTGTACAAAATGTGGTGTCTACAACAAGCATGCCCTATTCGATTGTGGAGTGCTCGGGGCACAAGTTTTGAGTTTATCTGACCATGGTATTATCTAGATAGAAAGAGAGGTCACGCGGAGGAGTGATTGCATGATGGCTAGTCTATGCCCTCTAAGTACATAAGTGGGAACTAGCCATAACGCTATGTCAGTAAGATCAAAGAAAGACTGGGACAAATACTTAGAGACCACCTTTGTAAGGTTCCTCCAGAGATGAGAATGCCAGATCCTTTGACTTTGGTCATTATCGAAGAGATTATAGAATCCCCTACGTATTTAGGAGTGCCAGCTCAAAAGAAGGGACAAACCATACTAGTCATTGAGGGTTTGGCTCCTTTGATCTTATCTTTGCTTGGGATTGCCGAGTCATCTCTAGGATTTTTCCAGAAAGGAACCCCTGTTGTCCCTATCATTTGAGGTTTCGATCCTCTAGTTCTCCCAAAGTCTATCCAAGGAATCTATGAGGCTCTTGGCCTAAAGGCTTTAGAAGCCGTTTTGCCCAGTCTAGTCATCATCACTCCAAAGATGTTCTCCCTAGCGCCAACCTATAGATTTAAGAAGGCTTTCTCATTGTCATGCCAAAGCCCTTTCCTTACAAACACAGCCATCATGTCCCATGGAAATATGATGTGACTTTGATCTCCACCCAAACTGGAAAGGAAGATACTTGCTCTAATGTCCCTTCGTGTTTGTCTAGGCTTACTAGGAGTGGTAGATGTTATATTCCTAAGGAACTTGAAAAGAGGAGGAAAGAGATTGGTAAGGGCACGATTGAGCTAGTCGGGAATAGGGTCACCACTAAAGAAGCCGAGGAATTATTGAAAACCATTCGGAAGGCCGATTATAGTGTGATTCAGTAGTTGAACAAATCTCTAGCTCAAATTTCTATTTTGGCCCTGTTGTTATCTTTCGAGGTCCACTGTGAGGCTCTATTTAAGGTATTGAAGGAAACGCATGTTCCAACTAGTATTACAGACTCCTTCAAAGGCATGGTATTGTTGGTGTTGGCCACCAACCAAATCTCCTTTTTAAATGATGAGTTTATACCTTGGCCATGCATACCGAGGTCAAGTGTGAGGATGTGATTGTCACAAGGGTAATAATTAATAATGGATCAGCCTTAAATGTCTGCGCGATGACCACTCTAGAGCACCTGAGAATGGATATGTCTCTCATTCGGCCTAGCACCATGATCATCAAAGCCTTTGACAGCACGCATTGTGAAATGCAAGGCGAAATTGAGCTAATGATTGAGATCGGTTAGAGATCATGGTAAACTTCTAAGTGATTAAAGTGGACTCTCCATACATTATGCTTTTAGGGAGGCCCTGGTTACATGTAGCAGGTGCGATCACGTCTACCCTCAATCGAAGACTCAATTATATTTGAGAATAAGTTGATCACCATTATGGCTCAAGAGCCCATGACTATCATCAAGGAGATATCTATTCCTTACATCGATGCTAATGCCTTTCCCGAAGCGTCCTTCCGTAGCTTTGAACTAGTTTCCATGATTCACAATGCTTCAAAGCCTGAGTCCAACTCGGCTGCGGCAATTTTGATGGCCATAATGGAAATGCTCAAGTTTGGGTACAAGTTAGGCCAAGGCCTCGGGATTGTAGGATGTTGGAGCCTTGTTCTAATTGAACTCTCGGATAACAAAGGAAGATTTGGTTTAAGGTTTTCGAAATATCAAAGTTTTCAAAATGCTCAAGCGTCCTTGTTTAATCCTACCTTTTTTATTTCAAAATATCAAGGTTTTCAAAATATCTCTCTTAGGATTCATATTTGGTAGCAATCGTTTAATCCTACCTCTTTTATTTCAAAATAACAAAGTTTTCAAAATACCTCTCTCGGGATTCAGATTCGATGATGATCATTTAATCCTACCTCTTTTATTTCAAAATATCAATGTTTTCAAAAAACCTCTCTCGGGATTCAGATTTGGCGGTGATCATTTAGTCCTATCTCTTTCATTTCAAAATATCAAGGTTTTCAAAATACCTCTCTTGAGATTTTGATTTGGTGGCAATCATTTAATCCTACCTCTTTTATTTCAAAATATCAAAGTTTTCAAAATACCTCTTTCGGGGTTCAGATTCGGTAGCAATTGTCTAATCCTACCTCTTTTATTTCAAAATATCAAAGTTTTCAAAATACCTTTCTCGGGATTCAAATTCGGCTGCAATCGTTTAATCTTACCTCTTTTATTTTAAAATATCAAGGTTTTCGAAATACCACTTTCAAGATTCAGATTCGGTGGCGTTCGTTTAATCTCATCGGGGTTCAAATTCAGAGGTGATCATTTAATCCTATCCATCTTTTCAAGATTTAGATTCGGCGATGTTTGTTTAATCTCAACAAGGTTCAACTTCGGTGGTGATTGTCTAATCCTATCCATCTTTTTGAGGTTTAGATTCAATAGCGGTCATTTAATCTCATCGGGGTTCAAATTCGGTGGCGGTCATTTAATCCTATCCTTATTTGAGATCCAGATTCGACGACGGTCATTTAATCTCATTAGGGTTCCAATTCGGTGGCGATTGTTTAATCCTATCCATATTTTCGAGATTCAGATTTGGTGGTGATCGTTTAATCTCACCAGGGTTCAAATTTGGCAACGATTGTATAATCCTATCTATCTTTTCGAGATTCAAATTCGGCGACGTTTATTTAATCTCATCACGGTTCAAATTCGGTGGTGGTCATTTAATCCTACTTTTTCAAAACTACTCTCATTCAACATTGCATCATCCTCATCTCAAAATTTCCATTTATCATGCAAAGTCTCTCATGTTTATCTAGCATTTCTCCTTAATATTTTTTGTTTTTAGTTTTCATAGCATCCAGCATTCACATGTACGTTTATGCCATCTAAAAATTAACTTTTCCTTGCATGAGCAGTGCGTGTAAACGTAATTATACGTTTATACATACATACATACATACATACATACATATATATATATATATATATATATATATATATATATATATATATATATATATATATATGAATGTGCACTCTCGTACCTACGTGTATGTACATGATATTTTCTAATATCATCATGGCATAAATGATATAAACAAAAAAATATAAAAAAAACATATATGCAAAAATATTGAAAATAAAATAAATATTAGCATGCTGTCCTAGTTGCATTGCTACTAACATATTTACTGAAAAAAAATCAAAGAAAAAGAGAAAATAAACAGTGACCTCAAGTGTAGAAATGAAGGTTGAAGCAACAAATTGTAGCCGAAAGCTAGAGCCGCTAGACCGAGACTTGCTCCAAAGAATTTTTTAGAGGTGAGATTTCAAAGAAATGAAGTTGAAAGGGTTAAAATAGGGCTTTGGGGCCCATTTATAGGCCACTGTATGGCACAGGTAGCTCGACGCACCAGTAGTGACCGCCGGGTTTGCCCGGGGCACATATAGTGGCTGCTGGTCAGCGTTGACCGGGTCAATGTTAACGGGTTGAATGTTGACAAAAAAAAAAAAAAAAAAGAGAGGAAGTTTTTGCCCGTTACCAACGAGCCAAGTTAGAAGAAATTTCTCTTCAACCTTACTAGGGTAAAAGCGGTCTCGGCCTATGAACAACAATTATCACACACAATTTTAGGGCAACAAAATGCATAATTAGGTTCTCTATCCAACACCTCCCTTTGCAATCGAGATGTCGGATAAAGAATGGGTAGTTGTAGATTCCGTATTTTATCTGCCTTTATTTGCGTGCTAGACCCCAAAAATTCTAAAAATATTAGCTTTCTTCCATGGGGTTGTGGAAACACCTAGATTGACGTGGCACAACCCGTTCGAGCGTTGGAGTAGTCAAAGTGCCATTTCAGGTCAAGTTGACCAAAATGCCCCTATTCAACCTGTCGACGCCTGGCCTTGATCAGAATGGTAGCTGAAAAACCGCCGTCGTCATCACAAGCCCTCGTTCGACCGCCTGTCGTGGTGATAGCTTCCCCGTGCATGGGGCCCCGATGGAGGGCCCCTCTCGATTTGATATGGTGTGGTGCACGTGTGTGCTTCACACGTAACTTTGGGTGCTCTCTCTTTCGGTAGAGGAAGGTAGGTCTACCTTTGGCGTTATGCCAGGAAATCTAGGCTAAATTTTAAGGGGTTATTATAGGTAAGTGGAGTCACCACCAATCATTGGGTTATTCTATGGTGTGATTGGTCACCTATTTCTAGTTGATTTTATTACCAATCCTAGGTTAAGAAAAATGGCATTTTCCTAATCTAATGTGGATGGAAAAAAATCTTGATTCATAGGTCTGGAAGTTTAGTTACGTGTGGGGAAGGTGTTAGGCACCCCACAACGCTTGTTCGAGGATAGTCTTTTGTTTTGATAAAACCTTATTTTTCAAAAATTAGCAGTAAAAACATGATTTTAGCATTGGCTTACGGGGCTTTGCATGCATGGAGGCTTTGAGGTTTGGCTTTTAAATGGGTGTGGTCCCAATCTATGCTTTCCTAAGGCGTTCAAGCAAAGTGCCAGATTTCTATGGAAAAAATCTGGTGACAAGTCACCTTACTTTTGCGGTGAAAATTAGGCATCGCTTGCCTTAGTCGACACGGACTGTTACAATTACACTGGAGGGGGCGAGCAAGATATATCTACATACATCATGCACAATGCAAGCACACAGAATAGGAAAGTAAATGCCTACATCCCTAGAGCATGTCCCAAAATATAGGTGCGGGAAAATAAACAGAGGTCACCATACTCTAGAGATGAGGACGAATGGTACATGGGATGATATACCTAATACAAACCATCTAAAAGAGAAAGGGAGGAGGAAGGAAGGGTTTAAAAGGGTACATAACCAAAGGGATAGGCTAAACTCGTAAACCTCATCGACTGGAGCCGCTGGGCTTATATCCACATGCTTGCATCCTCCCCTTTTTTGCTTGCACCTAGGAGATCGTGCCCTAGCTCCATGCGTCCTCGCTCCATATGTGTACATGCAAAGGCAAAGACAAGAAACCAA
This sequence comes from Quercus dentata, assembly GCA_028216015.1. Lineage (NCBI taxonomy): Eukaryota > Viridiplantae > Streptophyta > Magnoliopsida > Fagales > Fagaceae > Quercus > Quercus dentata. The sequence continues at coordinate 92,719,324 of CP116447.1, forward strand.
AAGACAAGCAATGGAAGGAGAGGATGCAAAGGGTATATGAAAGAGGCATAAAGCAAACAAACATGATAGACATGGCAAGCATAGAAACAAGGACATGAACAAACAAATTAGAAAGCAAACAAGCAAGAGAACACACAAAAGGTGGTGTCCGCAAGGGACAAATCTAAGTTTGGATCGAATGTGCATAACTTCATTGTGTTGAAGCATGGATGACACACTAGCAAGCAAGACTCATGCATGGACATGTAAGCAAGCATGTAAAAATGCAAAGAGAGTCGACGGGTGGCACAAACAAGCATGGTAAGCATATCATCGCACGGAATGGGAGAGGGGAAAGGTATGCATGAAGCAACCGGCATCATGGCGATGCCTCCCAAACGGTCACATCCGAACAAGGCCTCATGGGCATCGGGTGTAACCAAACATGATTAAGCTCATGGAGGGTGGTAAGCATGGCAAAACCTAGAACAAGAGAGGCTAACACAAGCATAAAACATAGAAGCAAGCAAGCATAGACATGCAAATAGGGTGATCCAAACCCTTTGATATGGGCCAAGGTGTATGGACAGCGACAAAGACCATAGGGTCTAGATCAGGTTCGAACCAATAGGCCAAAACACAAGAAAGAAAGACAAAGCGACTAAAGGGCTACACTGGCACACGACATGACGAACAAGGTCTAGGCCTTGGCATGCAAACATGGCATGGAGTGCACAAGCATGTAAAGTATGTAGAGAACATAGATCAAAGCACACAAGCATGTAGATCTAAACATATAAGCATGTAAAAATGTATATCTAAGCATAAAACATGGCACAAGACATAACAACTAATGGATCTAAGCTAGAAAAACACACAAATTAATAAACACGCTAAAGGGAAGCAATAAATCATGTTATTTAACTAAAATAGCAAGATAAATGCTAGAAAAAGATTTAGAAAGTTAGGGGCGTGGATGATAGCTAGGAAAGCTACATCAACACCCCTAAACCACAAATCCAAAGTGTAGAGCCGTGGAAAAAAGATCGGGTATAAGAACAATACCCTGTATTTTTGGTGAATAGGGAAGAATTAAGAAGTTTTGATGTGTTTTCTTTTGGGGTGTTTTGTGTGTGTTTTTTTGGTGTTTGGAAGGGAGAAAAATGTGTAGAGCGGCTGGGTAGAATACAGAAAATCTAAAAAGGCATGGATCTTGAAAATCCAACGGTCGGATCAAAAGTTATGGCTCTCGGAAGTTGGTGCATCGATCGGTGCGTCATTCCAGTTTTTGTGATATCTTGGCCGCTCCAACTTTGATTTCGACCCATGAATAGTTTTGAATGAGGATTTGATAATCTTCACAATGGAATTGGTTTCAATTTGTTTTGCTAGACGAATCAAAATTAGGGTTTTTGGGCCCACCCATGATCGACTTTAGTTCAAACTTGGTCAAAGTTGTTAAAAATCTCTGAGAAGCTCTGGTTTGATGTAAAGCTATGAAAAAAACATTGTTTGGAGAGATTTTGGACCTTGTTTGGCCTTTGATCAAACCTAGAGCCGACTAGGGGCATTTTGGTCATTTTAGCTAAAAAAGGCACTACAGTGTTTTCGGTGCCCAAACGGGTTGCACCACATCGTTCTGGATGCTCTTGCAGACTCATGCAAAGAAAATGATATTTTTGGACTTTACGGGGTTTGGCATGTAAATCGAGGGCAAACAAAATACGGTATCAACACAACCCTAGGTTGACCAAAAGTTAAAGTTGGTCAAATCCATCCTAAAACAACATTTTTTATGTTTTTGCATCAAACTCAACCTACTCGATGATTTTTGTCAACTTTGACTAAGTTTGACCTAAGGTTGACTCCCAAAGGCCCTAAAAACCTTAATTTTGTCCCAACTATCAAAACGGGTTAAGAATAATGTCATGTGGAAGACTATTGAATTCCCTTTCCAATAATTATTCATGGGTCAAAATCAGAGTTAAAACGGTTGAGATATCTTGAAAAATGTGAAAAGCACATCAGCTCACTTCCCGGGCCATAACTTTTGATTCGACTAACAAAATTTCATTTTTTTTTTTTTTTTTTTTGTTCTGAAAACTAGACATCCAGATCTTTCTAGGGACATCAAGTTTAGCTCAATCGAAGTTTGGGAAGGCCTTCAAATATGCATCTGAAACCGAACTAGGGAAGAAACCATGATTGCCGATGTCAGATCAAGCCTAGTAGCCACTAAAGTATCGCCGGACATCGAAGAGTCATTTTTTCAGCTATTTGACCCCATATTCTCTCTGTTTTCCTCTATAAATTCTCTCCTAAACACATTAAAAAATCTTTGATATTTCTTTTCTCAATAGTCAAGAGGTAGTGTTCTTGCATTCTACATGTTTACCATGTTTATGCCTAGATCTACATGTTTATCTACTCTTTGCCATGTTTGTGCTTAGATCTATATTTTTGTGTGCTCCATGCCATGTTTATATGTCTAGATCTACATGTTGGATACTATGCCATGTGCTTTTATAGCCTTTTTGTCTCTTGATGTATCTCTTTCTTGTGTTTTGGCCCTTTAGGAAAGGTGTAGATCTAGATCTTGTGGTCTAGGCCTACATCCATACACCTATGCCTATGTCAAAGTGTTTAGATCATTTCCTTTATGCATGTGTATGCTTGCTTGCTTCTATGCTTTATATCCATGTTTGCCTACCTAGATCTAGGTTTTACCATGCTTTGTGCCCTTCATGGGTTTATGCTCGCTGGTCTTTGGGACCATTTGCTTGTGTATGGTTGCATCTATCCCGTTTGTGGCTTGTTGGGGTGTAACCACTTGTGAGAACACATCCTTGTGATGTCGGTTTGCTTGATGCATACACTTTTATCTGTTATGCTTGCCTTTCTTGCTTTATGCCACCCGTTTGGCTTTCTTTGCTTCTTTGCATCTTTGCATGCTTGCCTACATGTTCATGCTTTAGTCCTTGCTTGCTTGTGTCATCGAGCCTAATTCCTACTATCTCATGCAAGTTCACACTTGTTTTTGACATAAGAGACCCCAAGTCCCTTTTAGGAATTTTGTTTGATGGCATATGTGTCTTCCATACTCCAATCTCATGGAACTATGGACACCCGATCCAAACCTACATTTGTCCTTCTAGGACATCCCCTTTTGTTTGATAACATACTTGTTTGCCCTTTCGTGTGATAACATGCTTGTTTGCCCCTGTTTAACTCTATCTCTTAATGTGTCTCTTTGTATGCTTTCTTTACCCTTCTTTGTTATACCCTATGTTTTCTACTGGCTGCTTTCCTTTTTTGTTGCATGTACATGCATGGAGTGAGGACGCTTGGAGCAAGGGCACGACTTCCTAGGCGTGAGTAAAAAGGGCAAGTATGCGGGCAAAAGGATGCAAGCCTAAAAAGGGAAATGTTAAGTAAATTAAGAGGCCTAGCCTCCTCGAGTGGTTCTCTCTCTCTCTCTCTCTCTCTCTCTCTCTCTTAGCCCCTCCCTTGGAATCATGTATTAGTGTCCCTTCTCCATGTACCCTTTATCTTTTCTATCCTTTGCTTGGGCCACGTTCCCTAGGTATGGCAATGTCTGTTTTACATTTCTTGTACCTTGCTAGGTTATACCCTTGGAACGTTGGCAATGTCTGCTTTACTTTCCTGCCCTATGTGATAGCATTGTGCATGATGTATATATGTGTGTGTGTGTGTGTGTATATATATATATATATATATATATGCCTGTGCATGTGGGTGATCATGCACTTTGTATGATAGACTTTCATGGCGACATGAGTGACCCTCTCTAATCATGAGTTCTCTTGTGCTTGTAGTGTGGATATATGCCCAAACAATTGCTGTAGGTGCATATTCATGCTATATTGCATGCATGATCATCGCGGTGTGATTGTCTTGATCCATGTCTTGGTTTTGTCGTGTATGCCATACGCATCAATATGTTTGATGCTTTGAGGGGCTCCGGCTCATCCTAGCACGAGCTTGTTGGCACGCATTGTATACATAAGCATGAAACCTTGCCGATGCACCAAACAAGAAACTCTATTGGATTTTTTTTCACGAAAATGGGGCACGTTTGTTGCTGTGATGCACATGAAGCGAAGCACTATCGGATTTCTGCCATGAAAATAAGGCGAAATGCTACCAGATTTTTGTCGTGGAAATTTGGCACAGATTCCAAACACACTAGGGAAGCATCGATCGAGACCACACCCTTTCTCAAACCAAACCTTATACCCAATTAGTTTAAAGCCTCGAAAGCTAGTGCCAATAGCTTGTTTTTAATTGCGAATGTTTGAAAATTAATATTTTACCAAAACAAAGGATTGACTTGAGACAAAGTATTAGGGTGCCTAACACCTTCCCTACATGTAACCGGACTTCCAAACTCAAGAATCAATATTTTTTATCCATCCATATTAGATTAGGAAAAATGGCATTTTTTCTTAGCCTAGGATTGGTAATAAAATTAAATAAAGTCAGGTGACCAATCACACCTTAGAAAAACCCAATGATTGGTGACTTCACTTACCCTTTGTATTTCCCTTAAAATTGACACATTTTCCAATCACACACCAGAGGCATACCCTTTTTCACAGCACCCGAGCTCTCGAGCCCGCCATGTTTTAAGTGCACGCTAAGCATTGCCACCATGCGTGGTCGAATCAGAAAGGTGGCATCGATACTAGGGTTCCAGAAACTATGAATCACAAGTTTTCTGCATTAAAGATTGAAGTTTAAAATGAATCCCATATCATTTGGGAGCCATTCCAAACCCCCATTTTCTCAATATAAAAATGTGTGGGTGAAAAAATGTGTGAAAATGTGTGTAAGTGTGTTTCAAATACTTAAAAGATTGCTTAAAATGGGATACCAAACGGGCCCATCTACCCGGGTTGAAAACTTGAGGGTATTTTTTATATCTCGTTTAGGGCATTTTTGACATTGTAAAATGGAATATTCTTTAGTAAAAGGCGAAAGAATAGTTTGCTCTGTGCTCACCGCGTGATCGTAAAAAGAATATTCATGGTTTCAAAAGATTCCGTTATGTTTAATAGGGAGGGCAATGAAATAAGAGTATTTGCTCATTTTCAAAATGGACTGGAGTGTATTATCTGGTTTTAAACATAAGGAGGAGAATTATGAACTATCCTAAATATAAAGGGAGAGTGTTTTTTCCTTTTTTATTTTATTTGAAGTGTCATAATTTGTTTTAGTTTCTTTCTTCTTTAATTTTTTATTTTGTATTATGACTTTTCCAATAATATTTTAGAAAATCGTTTTTGTATTGTTGCAAAGCCTAGTTGTAGTAAAAATAAATAAATAAAAAATAAAAAATAAAAAAAAGAAGAAGAAAAAAGTAAGAACAAGTACAATCATTTTATCAACAAATTGGTTGTTTATTGAATTTTAAATCCCTACAAATCATTTGGAGAAAAGCTAGTGGATTTCAATTAACTAACATATTAAAGTCTCTTATCATCGAGCAAGGTACCTGAGGCTGAGTTCTGACATCATCAACAATAAATCTATTGGTATCTTTGTTTAATGGAAAATCACAATAATCATGAAACCATGTAATATATTTTTTTTTTGAAATGGGGATATTCATTTAATTAAAGAAGAGAGAAATCACGATACAAAGCTTCAATTGCTGGTGGGGGAGAGTCCTCCATCCAGAAAACATCCTCCTCTAAAGAGTTTCTGGCATATTGGGCCAAAACATGTGCTACTTGATTCCCACCCCTCCTAGTACAGCCAACACTAACCCATTGCAAGCTCTGTAACAAATGACGAATGTCATCCAAAACATTGCCAAATGGAGAAGTGTTTTCCAAAGAAGAAGATATAGCCCGAGTAACATTGCTATTGTCCCCTTCAACTATCAACCTCAAAAATCCAGCATCCACTCCAAACTCTATGGCTTTTCGGCAAGCAAGAAATTCAGCTTCATCATCATTACGCACCATCGGACCGCTAGCAGACATAGCCGCCATTACTTCCCCTGTTTCATTTCGAATAATTGCCCCATACCCTGTTCTTCCTAAATCAGAAAACACAAAGAAATCAAAATTCAGTTTAAATTCTCCAGGTGGCGGTGGCTGCCAGATATCACTGATTGATCACCGAGTTCGTTGCACATCCAAACGGTTTTGCGCACTTCTAAATTCTGAGATATACTCTCTGCCTTAAAGATTTAAACTGCTTGGCACCTTCAATCGACCACCATGCAGCAAGCTATTACGCCGACACCACACCAGCCAAGCTTGGGTCCAAAATAATTCAAGCTCATCTTGATTAAGGCGCTCCAAAGAACTCCTCCATCAATCGCACCATGTCCGCCTGGCCATGTCTAGCTTTCTGCAACTTTCTAGAACTACTGCACCAAATGTCTTGGACCGCAAAGACAATCCCATAGGGCGTGAACAGTGGATTCTGATTCCCTTGTACGGATCAAGCATTTATCCTCCCGAATAATCTTCCTTGTGGTCGGGTTCACTGCAGTTGGGAGTATTTCATGGCAAGCTCTCCATGCAAAGATTTTCACTTTATTTGGGAGTCGAAGCTTCCATATGGCACTCCATATATTTTTTCCAAAGCAGCTGCCATTGATGTTCCTCCTCGGTTAGCATCGAGATAGGATCCTCCTTGCTACATGATAAGCGGACTTAACACTAAACAGTCCCCTTGGATGGTGCAGCCAAAAAATTGAGTCCGGTACATGTCTTCGACTCAATGGGATTTGGCAAATTGCTTGAGCTTCATCCCTATGGAATATTGCCCTGATTTCTTCATAATTCCGGATGTTTAATACCGGATTAATCAACTCGCTACCAAAGATCTCACTCCCATCTCTTTGGACCGAATTGAGGACTTTGTTTGTTGGGAAGTTAGGCGACCATCTATCCTTCACAAAGATTGATTGAATAACCATTCCCAACCCTCCAACAATATCCTGCTTGGAGAATTGGTTGTGCTGCCATCAAACTCCTCCACACAAAAGAACAATTAGGAGATTCTTTAGCCTCTAGGAATGAAGATCTCGGAAAGTATCTTGCCTTAAAACATCGATATAGCAGTGAATCAAAGCCTTGGACCAGCCTCCACCCTTGCTTGGCCAACATAGCTAAGTTGAAGGCTCTCAAGTCTCTAAATCCCATTCCCCCCTCTTTCTTTGGAACCGTTAACTTTTCCCAACTCTTCCAATGAATTTTTCGTTCATTGCCAACTTGACCCCACCAAAATCTTGCACACAACCCTTCAAGTTCAGAGCATAATTTCAAAGGGATTTGGAATACACTCATAGTGTATGTGGGTATAGCTTGAGCCACGACTTTGATGAGAATTTCCTTACCAGCCCTAGACAGAAACATTCCTTTCCATCCTTGGAGTTTCTTCCAAACTCTGTCCTTCAACTCAGAGAAGGTATTATACTTAGCCCGGCCAATTAAAGTTGGTAGGCCCAAATATTTAACAAACCGGTCCACTTCTTTTACTCCCAAAATCTCCAAAATCTGGCCCTTCTGCGTTTCCGAAGTATTAGTACTCAAGTAAGTCAAGACTTTTCCAAATTGATACTTTGCCCGTAAGCTCTCTCATAAATTTGGAGGATTTACGCTATGGTTTCTCCCTCACCCCGAGTAGCCTGACAAAACAGTAATGAATCATCTGCAAACATAAGATTCGTAATCTTTGGTGCACCTCTACAGATAGACACTCCCGTAATCCTCCCATTCGATTCTGCTTTATTTAACAAAGCGGTAAGGCCTTCAAACACAAAAAGAAATAAGTACGGTGATATTGGATCCCCCCGACGAATTCCTCTAGATGGCTGAATCATCCCATAAGGTTTTCCATTCACCAAAATAGAAAAGGATGGAGTTGTGACACAAAGACATCACCCTTTCTATCCAACCAAACTGAAATCCCATTTTCTCCATAATACTTTGTAGGAAGTGCCACTCAACCCGATCATAAGCCTTGCTAATATCAAGCTTCAAAGCCACAGCGCCCTTTTTCCCTTTTTTCCTGGCATGCATTGTATGAAGTGTCTCATAGGCCACCAATACATTATCGGTGATCACCGCCCTGGTACAAAGGCACTCTGTGTGGATGAAATTATCTCGTGGCGCACTGTTTCAACTTGTTTGCCAGCACCTTGGAAATAATCTTATAAATAACATTACATAAACTAATAGGCCTGAATTCAGACATTCTCTCCGGGTTTTGTACTTTAGGAATAAGCACAATATTTGTATGATTAATTTCAGGGTGCATGTTACCATTATTTAAAAAATCCAAAACAGCTAAAACAAATGAAATCACCCACAATATGCCGAATTTTTGATAGAAAAGGGCATTCATACCATCGGGTCCTGGAGCTTTTGTTGGTCCCATCTCAAGCAAGGCCGCTTGCACTTCTTCAGCAGTAAATTGAGTGGACAAAAATTCCCGCATATCCTCAGTCACTTTAGTATCCACTTTGCATCCGACACTCCTCCATCTGATCCCCTCGCACTGCCTCGAAACAGATTATCAAAGTAATCTGAAGCTACCTGTACCACCTCCTCCAAATTCTCCACCCACTGCCCTTGTGAGTTCCGGATGCCTCTTATAAAATTTTTCCTTCTTCTTTGTGAAGCTTTGGCATGAAAAAATTTTGTATTTCGATCACCATGTCTCACCCAATTTATTCTAGACCGCCGAGCCCAAGAAATTTCCCGCTTTTGCAAAAGGTCATCCATCTTTTTGCTCGGACTCAAAAATTCAGCTTTAGAAGCTTCAGTAAGTTCAGTCTCATTCAACTGTCCGATTTGCTTCGAGTTTCCTTAATAGCTTCAGATCCGGCCGTTATGGAAGAACCCCAAGCCATAAGATCCACCCCACAAGCCTTTATTTTTTCTTGTACTGCAGCCAATCCATCCCTATTCACATCTCCATTCCCCCAAGCCTCCCGGATAACATCTGCACATTCATCCCGCAGAGCCATGACTCCTCAAACCTGAAACTTCTCCCACGGTGCTGCCTTGGTTGTGAAAAGGATTGAACATGCAATAAAAGTGGAAGGTGATCCGATGCATGAGATGACAAGTGCACAACTCTACTCATCCAAATCACACCATTCTTTATTGGCAACCCCCCTATCCAACCGAATCTTAGTATTAGCTTCCCCAGGCCTCTTATTACTCCAAGTGTAGGGATATCCCTTAAAGCCAAGATCATGCAGTTGACAAGAGCTCAATGCCTCCCTAAATGCTTCGATCCGAGAAAATTGCGGTTGTCTTGCACTCCTCTTTTCGGATGCATGTAAATACGCATTAAAATCTCCAATCACCACCCATGGACCCACAACAAATGACTGTAAGTGTTTTAACAATCTCCATGAATTTTCCTTTTCTTTGTGCATTCGCCATCCATAAAATCCCGTCAAATACCAAACAAAGCCATCCTCTTCAGTTACTTTAGCTAATACATGATTAGCCGTGAAGTTAATAACCTCCAATCCTACATCATTCTTCCACAAGAAGGCCAATCCTCCCCCAGAATCCGGATGTTTAACTATAATTTTATTCTGAAACGGTAAGTTTCCATACAAATTTTCAAACCCCTCCTTATCAAGTCTAGTTTCCATCAAGAAACATACCGTGGGAACTTGCTCCCTCACAATCTTGCGAAGGCTTCGACTGTCCAAGGGTTCCCAAGCCCTTGGCGCTTCCAACTTATAAGCTTCATTGCTCCCGGCAAGGGTGGCTTTCCACCCTCGCCGATCCATGGTCATTATTTTCATCACCACTATTCAATTTTCCTTTCTTGCAGGATCGCTTCTCACCCGGCTCTTCATAATGTTCACGTGGACCTCTCTTTCCCAATCCAGGTAACATAAGTGTATTGCTAAAATCTCCCAAGCCAAAGTCCATTCTATTTACACGGGTCCAAGAACCTCCGGGCTTGACATTAGCTGGCCCATTCATATCCGGACTTAATGCGAAAACGCCCAGCCCCTGCCCTTGCGTTTGGATCACAACATCCACCAAGTTGTCCTCATTGGAATTCAAAGTAGCCCCCACGTTCTCATCAATTTCGTTCACAATCATGCTGACCTGTCCCTTCTCTTTATTCTTCTGACCCGTTACTTGAGTAGTTAACTTAGCGCCACGTACGCTTTGCATGGGATTGGATATGCTCAATATTATTGAGCGTGATTTCAAAGAATCGCCCAGGATTCACGGCCACATCATTAAGCGCTCTTCTAGGGTTTTCAACGGCGCTAGGGTTTCTATCATCATCCAAGTTTACCGCCGCCGCCGTTGTATTCATCGGACCCTTCTGCATACCGTCTTTCGATCTCGTCTCTGCTGCATAATCCGTTACTTCCTCTGTGTCTACCGACCGACCTGAAGCTTTAGCAGAAATTGTTTTAGAACGACCACCTACCGCTCTAAGGAAATCCCCGTATTGATACTCAACTCTTTCACCCTTTTTCTCCGCTGCATAATGGCCTGCACAAAGGCCTCAAATCATGGCCTAAAATTCCACAAGAGTGGCGGAAGATGGGTAATCTCTCATACTTGAAAGATACCCACGTTTTAACACCATCCGAACCAGCAATAAACCCTCCCCGTCGAATAGGTTTTTCAATTGGAAGGGCTACCCGGACTCTCATAAACATACTTATATCATCTTTCCGTTTCCTCCATTCCACCTCTTCAACCTTTCCCACCCGGCTCCCCACTTCCCTTGCTACCCGAGGTGAAATCATGTCGAAAGGTGCGTCCCATATTTGAATCCATAGGGATGCCGACTCGAATCGAATATTTCCCACCGTCATACCCTTTTTCCACCGTTGGAGTAATAGTAGCTGATTATCAAAGGACCAAGGGCCGCCTCTCATAATCCTCTCCAAATCAAACTCAGATTGAAATTTGAATTGGAATAGATTTGGCCCTACTTCAAGGATTTGCATAGAGTCATTCAAACCCCACGCACGCCGAACCGTATTCTTCGCTGCAACTTTGTTGAATGACTTGCATGTAAGGAATTTTCCTATCAAACTCAAACTGCAACTCTCAATTGCTTCCAATCTTCCGTCATCCGAGATGGCTATAGTTTCTTCTTCTTCTTAAGTCAACTTCATCTTATCCAGCGTATCACACACAGCATCCTCCATTAGGTTATCATCGACCAATTACCCTTCGCACACAGCCAAGGGAGAAAGAACTCGCACTAGAGCGAGAGGAAGAGCTCCACAAGAGGAAGAGCTCCATGTAATATATTTTCAATCATATCGTATCAACATAATAAACTAAAACATATGTGTTCTTCATATGAACACATACATATATAAGACCAAAAAACTTAGAATAAAATGACTTTAATCTTTTAATTTCTAGTTCACTACCCTTAATTTCACATGATTAGGATAAATATTTTTTTTTTATTGACAAATTTTAGCTCCATAAAACCGTAAAAATATGGAAACCATCCTTTCGAAAATGATTGTTTTTTTAAAACTCTTTTTATTTAAGGATGGTCCTATGCTTTTTCTTTTATGGTCTCTTGAGTAATTAAATTTTTATGAATCCAATTAACTTTAAAGATTTATTATAAATTTTATTTTATTTTGAATTTTGGAAGGAAATAGAGGAGTTAGGGCACTAGGTGGAGCTATATATCCACATTACCTCGTCATAGCCAATTACCCACTTTCTCTACTATTCTAGAGCACTTTCTTGTTACTGGAGAGGCTACCACAGTCTCTTTCGTTGTTGCAGGTACTCCTGATGCTGTCCCTAAAGCAAGATAGCATGTTAAATAGAGCTCTCAGAAATTATACATACGTTCCGTTCTCACAATTTCTCATAATTGTTTGTTTTTTTGATTGTTGTAGGTGTATTTAAAGATAGATAGGGGTAAACCCACTATCAAGAGGAGTGCTTCTTTGATCACTCAACCACTTGTAAGTCATTACACCACTTATCTTGACAACCCAAATCAAGATTGGTTTAAATATGAGCTCAAATTTAACCCAATTACTAACGACATATATAAATCTATCCTCAAAAAATTTCAGAAGTAATAGCTCATGGCTACATCAGCTGAAGCTAATGAAACTCCGGAAAGTTGTGAAAATGAGATGAAAGAGTTGAAGCAATGCATAGATGAGCTGGAAACGCGTATCACTAGTCTTCAATCAACTGCCTTCACTCTTGCAAATTACTTCTTTGTTTTTCAAGGAGTTATCATAACGATAATTTGCAATAGTAGGGTGGTCCTGCGGGCCTCAGAACGTTGGTTCCCCTTTACTCTCTCTATATTAGCAGTAGTACTCAACTTGAGTGCCTTGATTAAGATCGGACGCAAGTACTGCCAAGTGAAAGCTCTACAAACAAAGTTCATATGCAAGTTCAACAAAATGGAAGCAAAACGAGTTCAACATGTTACAGAGTCGTCCTCAGATGAAACATATAGAGATAGAATGAAGAAGTTTGAACTTTATTTGGTTTTAGGTATTTCCACTATATTCTTTTTAGCCTTCAGTGCTGTCGTGCTTACAGGTTGCTGGAAATTTCTCAACCAGGAACGTGTGATCGGTCATAATCTACCAAACAACGATAAATGCACTAGGCTCTGTGACAATACCAACTGCATACGCATCTGCACCGAAAGCTAATACTTCAACAGGTTTCCAAATTCCTTCAGAGTTCAGAGTGTCTTGTTTTAATTTGTTTGGTGCCCTTGCTATGTAGTATTTTATGATTCACGGCAAATGTAGTCAACTCTATTATGCGTTTAGTCGTTTCAATGTACTCCAAGTGCTTTTTTCTTTGTAATAATCTTGTGTGTATCACTAGAACCAGGGATTATTACAACTGAAAAAATAATAAAAGCACTAGAAATAGGGTCAGGCTTAAGTCCGATGTCCAATAACATTGGATCCTTTGAGATGATGATATGTGTCTATTTTTAGACACGTATAACTATCTGATCGGGTCCAAGACACTAGATATACTGGACTTAAACCAAGTCCATATAAATACTATTGCATCTTTAGGTTGTTTTTTATTATAACAATAACTTAAATTTATTACATCAATATGAGATTGTAGTAATAATTATTATATTACATCAAAACCTATTGTTGTAATAGGTAACTCTTGTTGTAATAGGTAATCTTTTATTTCACATCGAACTATATTGTTGTAATAGATTAAATCTTTTTGAGAAATTGGTACTATTTTTTTTTTTTTTTTCCATTAGTTTCCTCACTCTCACCCATGTCTATCTTTTTTATATTTTTTTCATCTCAATATTTCTCTCTCACCCATGCATGTCTCTCTTTTTTTTCTCATCTTAGTTTCCCACTTTCTATCACTCACATCTATCTCCCTATTTTTTTCTCATCTCAAATTTACCTCACACCCACGGCTTTTTTTTTTTTCATCTTAGTTTCCCTATTTATCTCACCCACCTCTATCTCCAATTTTTTTTGGTTTAAAAAAAAAAAAAAAAAAAACTCAAATCTCTCTCTCTCTGTCACACGCCTAATTTTTTTTTTTTTTTTCATCTTAGTTTCCCTCTTTCTCTCACCCACTTTATCTCCATGTTTTTCTTATCTCAATCTCTCTCTCTCTCTCTCTCTCTCTCTCTCTCTCTCCCCACACCTCACTTTTTATTTTTTTTTTTTTTTTTTTTGTTTTTTTTCTTATCTCACTTTCCCTCTTTCTCTTACGCCTATTTCAAAATTCAAATTTATCTACTAACTACAAAATTTATCTTTTAAATTTCCATCTCACTCTCATTTCTACTAACTCTAAATTTTCTCTCTCAAATATCAGTCTCTCTTAATTCATAATCTTCTTGGAAAGGCTCTTTATTAGTTTAAAGATTTTTTTTTTTTCTAACTTTTGGGTAATCTTTTGGTTCTCTTTAAATTTTAATTTGATTTTTCTTTGTTCAATTGTAGAGTATTGGTATGCGTGTCTGTGTTTTTTTTAGAATCAAAGATGGTCTATATTGGTGCCATTGTGTTGTATAAATGATGCTTTTCAACTTTATTCTTATTTTCTTATTGTTTTTTTTTTTCAAAATAGGTGTTAAGTCAATGAAATGGTTGTGAAGCATGCTTGGATAACACCTTCGAGAAGAAATTTTTCTTTCATGTTGTATATATTTTTGCATACTTTTTGAAACTATGTGTTTGAATGTAAACTCAACAAGTTGTGTATACATTTGTGTTTTTTGACATGTATTGAAATGAAGTATTTCGAATTTTTCATTTTTTATGTGCATCTTTGATTTTTGAATGTAGTTCCTAGATATGGTTTTTGAATTGCAAATCAGGTTAATGGAAAAATTATTATTTAAAAAAATGATTTATTTATTTTTAATATATTTTTTAAAATTTTATTTTTATTTTTTAATAAAAAAACCAACCTATTGCATCGAGATTTTCAAAGTAAATTGTTGTAATATGTAGAATTTATTGCAATGAAAATCTAGTGTTGTATAAACCTATTACCTCGGACTTTATTACAATTGCTTGCATCGACTTTTTTGTTGTTGTAATAACACTTTATTACAATAATATTAGTTGTTATTGCAACGACTTTTTGTTGTTGTATTAAGTCCTTTTTCTTGTAGTATATGGAACCAAGGGACTGCATACACTTGAGGGAACAGTTAGATATTCAAAGGGGTCTAGATATCCTTATTTCTAAAATACATATATTCATTTTAGGAAACTATCATTTTAATCAATATCTAAAAAACTTTATTAATCTTCTTTTTAATTGATGTCTAATGTGAATTTGTACTACTTGTCTCGAAAATCAAAAAAAAAATTTCAATATTCTAGAAAATTATAAAATAAAGGGCAAATTGCAAATTACACCTCTAAAGTTTGGAGGTATTTGGATTTTACACCCTAAAATTTGGGGGTGTTTGGATTTTATACCCCAATATTCTAAAACTTTAGAGTGTAAAATCCAAACACCTCCAAAATTTAGTAGTAAAATCCAAACACTCCTAAAATTTAAGAGATGAAATCCAAATTCTAAAATGTCAGGGTGTAAAATCCAAACATTCCAAAACTTCAAGGGGGTAAAATCCAAATTCTAAAACTTTAGACTGTAAAATTCAAGCACTCCCAAATTTTAGAGGTGTAATTTGTAATTTACCCTAAAATAAAATAAACATATTAAACACAATTAGAAAAAGTTTATTGTTGGAATTGGGATGACAAACTTAAAAGTCCTTAGAAAATATAGTATTATCCATACCATATTAGTATTTATCTAAATTTAACAATGATTTCTTTAATCACATGCCTTAAATACAATTGTATTAGAAACACTAAAACTTTTCATGTATTATTTTAAAAATTAAAAAAATAAATAACTTGGGCTTTTTATAAAATTTGTATTATCTATTTGTAATCTTTCTTTTTATTTTTTATTTTATTTTTAAGACTAGGTTATTTAATGGGGGCCAATTCATATGGATCAAACTCTTAAAAAATTAATTTTAAAAGTACCTACCACACACAATTATTAAAACTTTGTGGGGGTGAGGGTGGTGGCGAGGGATGGCCCTTATGCTCTCGATGTAGATCCATCCCTAGGATATAGGGATGTACTAGAGTACCTAGGCTAACCCTAGATTAATTGTAGGTTGGTTAATTTACTCTAAAAGTACATGGGCCTAAACTAAAGGTCGAATGAGTTTGTATATTCATGAATGCTCTAATTAATCTAGAAAGGGACGAGACAAATGACAAAAATAGTGAATGACCATAATTGTTGATGATGGCTCAAACAAATTGCACAAAACTACGTCAACAAATGGAAGCATGACTTGTAAACTACATTACTAGTGATGAATCACCGGGCATGTCGATGCCTCGCAGCGATCGACCACCCATAGTGGTGATGCTTGCACCCCCTAGGGTGGCTCTTCGAGCTTAGGTGCTATGAAATGAGGATAGAACCTCTAGTGTGTGACTTGAATGAGTCAATTTTAACCTATATTTATCGAAGGTAAGTGAAGCCACCATGAATCATTAGGTTTTTTCTAAGGTGTGATTGTTCACCTAACTCTATTTGATTTTATTACCAATCTTAGGTTAAGAAAAATGTCATTTTTCCTAATCTAACATGGACATGTAAAAAATCTTAATTCTTGAGTTCAGAAGTCTAGTTTCGTGTGGGAAAGGTGTTAGGCACCCTGCAACGCTTGTCCAGAGACAGTCCTTTGTTTTGGTAAAATCTTAATTTTCGAATATTGGCAGTTAGAAACAAGTTATTGGCATTAGATCCTAGGGATAGTAGGAGAACTATTGTAATCCTATGGTGTATAGGAGAACTACTATCAATCAAAAGAAGTATAGGAGAGCTATTGTCGATCCTACTAATTTTGGAAGAACTAAAGTAAATCTTTTGAAGGTAGGAGAGCTATTATCAATCCTACAATGCATAGGAGAGCTATTGTTAATCCTATGGGTTTTGGAAGAATTAAAGTAAATCTTTTAAAGGTAGGAGAGTTACTGTCGATCCGACAGTGCATTGGAGATCTATTGTCATTCCTATGGGTTTTAGGAGAACTAAGGTCAATCCCTTGAGGGTAGGAGAGCTACTGTCAATCCTACAGTGTATAGGAGAACTATTGTCAATCCTATGGATTTTGGGAGAACTAAAGTCAATCCATTGAAGGTAGGAGAATTGTTGTCGATCTAATGGTGTATAGAAGAACTATTGCAAATCCTACATAGTATAGGAGAGCTATTATCGATCCTGTTAATTTTGGGAGAACTAAGATCAATTCCTTAAAGGTAGGAAAGCTACCATTGATCCTATAGTGTATAGGAGAGTTACTGTTGATCCTATTGATTTTGGGAGAATTAAGGTCAATCCCTTAAAAGTAGGAGAGCTACTATCAATCTTACAATGTATAGGAGAACTATTATAGATCCTATTGATTTTGGGAGACCTAAAGTCAATCCCTTGAGGGTAGGAGAACTACCGTCAATCCTACAACGTATAGGAGAACTATTGTCGATCCTATGGATTTTAGAAGAAATAAAGTCAATCCTTTGAGGTTAGGAGAGTTACTATTGATCGTATAGTGTATAGGAGAACTATTTTTGATCTTATGAATTTTGGGAGAACTAAGGTCACTACCGTCGATCCTACAGTGTATAGGGGAACTATTATTGATCCTATCAATTTTGGGAGAACTAAGGTCAATCCCTTGGGGATAAGAGAGCTACTATCGATCCTACAATGTATAGAAGAACTATTTCGATCCTATGGATTTTGGGAGACTTAAGGTTAATCCTTTGAGGGTAGGAGAGCTATTATCTATCCTACAGTGTATAGGAGAACTACTATCAATCCTACCGTGTATAGGAGAACTATTATCGATAATATAGTGTATAGGAAAACTATTGTCGATCCTATGGATTTTGGGAGAACTAAGGTCAATCCCTTAAAGGTAGGAGAGCTACTGTCAATCCTATAGTGTATAGGAGAGCTATTATCGATCCTATTGATTTTGGGAGAACTAAGGCCAATCCCTTGAAGGTAGGAGAGCTAGTGTTGGCCTTGCAGTGTATAGGAGAACTATTGTCAATCCTATGGATTTTGGGAAAACTAAGGTCAATCCTTTAAAGGTTGGAGAGCTAATGTCGATCTTATAGTGTATTGGAGAACTGTTGTCAATCCTATGGATTTTCGGAGAACTAAGGTCAATCCCTTGAGGGTAGGAGAGCTAATGTTGATCCTACAGTGTATAGGAGAACTGTTGTCCATCCTATGGATTTTGGGAAAACTAAGGTCAATCCCTTGAAGGTAGGAGAGCTACTGTCAATCCTACAGTGTATAGGAGAACCTCTCTCAATCCTATAGTGTATAGGAGAACTATTGTCAATCCTATGAATTTTGGGAGAACTAAGGTCAATCCCTTGAAGGTAGGAGAGCTATTGTTAATCCTATGGATTTTGGGAGAACTAAAGTCAATTCCTTAAGGGTAGGAGAGCTACTGTCGATCCTACAATGTATAGGGGAACTATTGTGTATCCTATGGTATATACGAGAACTATTGTCGATCCTATGGATTTTGGGAAACTAAGGTCAATCCCTTAAAGGACGAAGAGCTACTATCGATCCTACAATGGATAGCATGTATGAAAGTGTTTGAAAGAAAATAGTACTTTAGTCAGAAAAGTTTAGAGTTTTCTTGATGTAATTGTGTTACTCAAAACTTTGAACTTGGCAAGTCTTGACATGGGTGATCTCACCTGTATGAGGCATAGTCGAATGCCCTTAGTTTACCCATTGAAGTAAGGTTTTGGAAATCTGGATTTTTTTTTTAATTTTTATTTTTAAGAAAAAGATGATTGATTTTTTTTTTTTTTTTAAGAATGAATGAGGCATAGTTGAATGCCCCTAGTTTGCAAATTGATGCACGATTTTTGAAACCCTTGAATTTTTTAGAAAAGTGTGATTTTTGTTTTTTCAAAATGGGTGGGGCGTGATGTACGATTTTGAAAAACCTTGAAATTTTTTAGAAAAATGATTTTTTTTTGGGGGGAAGGGATGAGGCATAGTAGAATGCCCCTAGTTTGAAAATTGATGCATGATTTTTAAAATCTTGATATTTTTTTAGAAAATGTGATTTTTAAAAAAAAAAATGTATGAGGCATAGCTGAATGTCCTTAGTTTGCAAATTGATGCATAATTTTTGAAAACCTCAATATTTGGATATTTGTAGACGAGGAAGCCTAAGCCTTTATTTGACTTGTCTTTACGTTCTATCGGCTCTGTGATTTCTTATGGGCATAGGCATCCTAGGTAATTCAGTCTTATGGTTCCTCATTATCTGCATATGGCCTCTTTTTCCTAGGTGCTCATTTTGTATGGGCTTTTAGTTTAATGTTTTTCTTCAGCGGACGTGGTTATTGGATGAATGTGAATTTTGAAAACTTTTATTGTACATGAACCTTCAATAGAGAAAAATTTGTGCAAAATAAGAGCAAAACAAGATCAAAATCACAATACTAGGTAAAGCTCAAATGCTAGGATGATGTGCCAATCGGCACTATTGGAGTGCCGATCGGTACTCTTGAAGTGCCGATCGGCACTTCTCAAGTGCCAATTGGCACATCTTGAATCTTATCTAGTTCTTGTGTTTTGAAACATTTCCAATTTTTTCTAGGAAATATGGTAGCATCTAAACTGAAGATTGATGGTGAATGTAGAGTAGAAGGAAGATTCATGTCTACCCTCGCCAAAAAAAAAAAAAAAAAAAATTCTTTTCATGAGCTTGCTAGTAATTAGTTATTATGAAAACATTTTCAGCCAATGCCCCTAGTTTAGACTTGCTTGCACATAAAATTGATGACTTGTTTGCACAAGAAATTGTTAACATGCTTGACGCAAAGCATGTTTTCCTAACTAAACGTAGTTTGAAAAAAGTTTTGAAAAATGAATATTTTTTGTAAATTTTTTTTGGGTAACTGGGACCAAACCTTTGAAAAGGTTGCCTAAGTAATTGTCCCATAAAGGATTAGGTCCAGATGTAGTTCAAAAAAAAAAAATTTTGAATTTTTTTTTTTTTTTTGAAAATTTTGAAATGAAACTTGTTTTTTGGTAACTAGGATCAGGCCTTTGAAAAGGCTACCAACGTACCTCTCTCATAGAGGATCAGGTCTAGACATAGTTTGAAAAAAAAAAGTTTTGAAAAATGATTTTTTTTTTTAAATGTGTCTCTTTTTTTCTTTTTTTCTTTTTTGGAAAAAAAAAATAGTGTAGAATGAGATTTTTTGAAATTTTATCTTTTTCAAATGAACAAAAGGTGATCCTTTGAACAACCTCTTTGACTAATCATAATGCTCAATAGTTAACTTGATCTCATTGGCTAGGAAGGATTTGAAATCATTAAAAACATGTAATCAAATTTGCTTCTTTATTTTGAACATTTTCAGAATAAGTCTTCAAATACAATCAAAGAAATGAAATGGTTGGGAATCACATATGTTGGGAACAAGAAAGAAAGGGAAAAATCCCAAGTTTGAAGATTTGAAACTTTTTGAGAATTGGGAAATTTTGTTCTTGAGAGTCATTTTTTTATTGGAAGCAAACAAAGGGGAATATTCCAAGCTTAGAGAAATTTTTTTCTAAGTCACTTGAGAATTTGAGATATTTTGTGTTTTAAAGATGTCAGTCAGTGGGGCTTAATAATCTTCAACAGTTTTCCTTTTTAATCCAAGAGAAAATATTATCAAAGCTCAAGATGTGCCTCAAATCAGCAGGACTTCAAGGAGGTCTTTATTCAAAGGTTACAATGTAAGTCGGGTTCAAGTTACTGAAAGGAAGGATATAAAAGGCTCAAAACCCTTATGATATTTCTCCAAGTATGCAATACTTTAAATTCAAGCATTGGAAGAGTTTTCCACATCTTCCATCATTGACTCTTATGCTAAAATCCTTGTCATGTTCATCATCTTCTCATTGGTCTTTATTGGTTCCTTTTATTCTGTCTTGATTTTTTTAGCTTGACAGGTTACTCTTTTTGGTCTTCTTAGTATCTTATCTTATGGTCAGATCAGTCACTCTCATTTTTGTTTTCCTTTTTCTTTTTGTATTTGCCTCGATTTTTGCCTAAACCACCATTTTGGGTTTTTAGCCTAGCAGGCTTTTTTTTCCTTGTTTTTTTTTTTTTGGTCTCTAATTTTTGCCTGGACCCCCCTTTTGTGTTTTCAAATTAGCGGGGTTTTATTTTTTAATTTTTTTTTTACCCTAATTTTTGCCTAGACTAAATTTTTGGGTTTTCAACCTAGCGGGTTTTCTTTTTTTTGGGGGGGGGGGTGAATTTTATTGGCTTTTACTCAATAGCCTCATATTCTTGGAATAGAAGTACAAATGCCCCAATGATGTGATTTTTTTTTATTATTATTTTAAATATGGATTTAGTGTATATGGCTTGAGAATTTTAAATGAATGGATGGATTTCTTCAATTGCCTTTTAGGACATTTTCTCCTCATATTCTAAATGTTTAGCAAAAGTTCTTACATGGATTGAATGAAGTTAAACCCCTCTTTGGAACAAATTGATTGGTAGAACAAATAATCATCATGATTTGGAAAAAGTTTTGTCAAATGGATCTTCTTGTATTCCCTTAAAAAGAAGGCTTTTGAAAATATTTTGGAGTCTTTGAAAGGAAGGCTTTAGAAAAATCTTGGAGTCTTTAAAAGAACAAAAATGTTTTTTAGAAAAAAGGTTACTAAGAAGGCCCAATGCCCCTAGTCCAAAGATTTTTCTGGAAAATTTTTTTTATAATTTTTTTTTGGATTTTTTTTTTTCATAAATTTACATATGAATACATGACAAACCAAATGCATCAAATTCAACATGGATTTTATTGAGTAAAAGACCAACTAGAAAGCAAAACCTAAATAAACAATAAGACCAAAGAGCCAATCTAAAAATTTGTAAAATGAAATTCAAACAAAGTTAAGATGACTGGCTGATGAAGGTGGAGTAATGACTTGTTGGTAAATCAGATCTTAAATGTCATGCCTTAAGTGAAAACACTTGTCAATTGTTCTGGCCTTCCCCTTGATGATATTTGCAATGAGCATTAGGGTTGTAGCTTCTAGGCATGGGATGTGGTATTGGCTTAGGATCCAATGGCTTTAGTACTCCCTTAGCTTGTAGTTTCTCCAAGGCTTCACTCAAAGTCATGTGTAGTTTTGAAAAATTTCTTTGAGACTTGGCAACTGATGATCTTTGGGAATTGATAGCATTGACTCTACTTTTTGGAGTTGTTATTTTCTTAAAGACAAGATCTTCTCCCCTGATCATGCCATTGTTGATAGTATCTTCCACTTGAGTACCAGCTATTATCAAGGCTTTGAAGTTAGGGAAGTATTGGGCAAAAAGATGCTCATGGTAAATGGGTACCAAATTCTTCACCATCATTTGGATTTGCTCTTCTTCACTAGGTCTCATGATCATTTGGGCTGCCTTAGCTCTCCATTTGGTTATGAAAGTAGAAAAGGATTCTTTGGGGCCTTTCTTTGTAGTTTCACAGTCCCTTCTTGTTATGTCCACCTCTATATTGTACTTGTATTGAGTGTGGAACTCCTTGCATATGTCCTCCCAATTCTAAGTTTTGGTTTCTTCTACATTGAGGAATCGTCTAAGGGTAGCTCCTATCAAAGTATTCTAGAACATCTAGACCAACATCTCTTCAGTAGCTCTTAGGGGTTGCAGGGCCCTAATGTACATCTTTAGGTGGGATTTGGGGCAACCGGTGCCATCAAATTTATCCAGGACTAGCATCTTAAACTTTAGGGGTAGCCTCACATCCGGGAAAAGAGAAAGTGATTGATAGTCTATGAGATCGTCCAACCTTCTTGACCTTTTGATCATTTCCTCCATCTTGCCCATCTTCTCTTTAATCCTCTTTTCATGTTCTGTGATGGGGGAAGTTTGGTTAATCTTCTCTTCTTCTGGATCATTCTTCATATTCTAGAATTGTTGAACCATAAGGTTCATATCCTCTCTCGATTGGATTTGACAAGCTACTGTTAGGACATGTGATTTAATGTTAGGACATATGTGATTTAATGTTAGGAACATATGTCAAATTATAATTGGCTAATCCTTTGACAAAACGCACTTTACTTGTAATTAGGTAGATCTAGGGCGTGTTTTATACTTAAAGGAACAAGGTTTCAAGTTCAAGTGTTAAAGCCATACAAGTCTGTCTAAGAATCAAGTGAAGAAGGGCTGGATTTTAAAGCTCGACAACTAGTATCTATCGAGGTTTAAAAGACTCACGTAGCTCAATGCTCAATAGCTTCTCGAGAGATAAGCTATCTATCGAGGTTTATGAAATTAGTTTTGTTAGGACATATGTGATATACTTGTTAGGAACATATGTTACTATTTTATGTAATTGGTTAATCTTTTGACAAAATGCACTTTACTTGTATTTGGGTAGATATAGGATGTGTTTAATACTTCAAGAAACTGTGTTTCAAGATCAAGTGTTAAACCATGCAAGTCTCTCTAAGAAACAAGCTGAAGAAATGCTATTCATTAAAGCTTGACAACTAGCTATCTATCGAGACTGTGAGAGCCGTTCAACCCCGTGGCTCAACAGTAGCTCGACAGATAGGGTGTCTGTCAAGGTTTATGAAAAACAGAATTTTAGATCTGTTTTGACTCCAATCCATGATTATGTGTTTGAGTTTTCTTTTCTCACAACCCTAGACATATAAAATGATTATTTTAAGGGCCATCAAAGGTTCACAAGTTGCACAAGTGTTGAGCAAAGTTTGTTCAAGCAAATTGTGATCGGAGACACAATTTTGCCCTAGTTCATCTTTGTTGTGAAGAAGTTGTTGTGTTTGTGTACCATATGGTTTTGTGACCAAGCATTTTCTGGACCTTTATCACTGGGATGAACTCAAGAACTTTACAACCAACAACTATTTCTAGTTGGTGATTGAAGTCATGTCTTGGGATCTGCGCAATTGGTTAGTCACGTCATCGGGAGCCGTGCATCAAAAGGAGAAATTGTCAATACAGAACAAGTCCAATTGGGTATTGGGGTAAGTGTTCAACTGTAGGTTGGAATAAGGTACTGGGATTCCTTTAATTGTAACCGCTTGTTGTGATAATAGTGGAATTTCGAGAGTGGTGACCTTAAAATCACCTGGTGGGGTTTTTGCCATGTAGGTTTTCCCCATTCATAAACAAATCACTGTGTTAATTTATTTTTCGTTGCATACTTAGTTTAATTGGTGATTTGTTTGTGCTACCACGCATTTGCATGTTAATTAACTTAATTAATTCACTTGACTAAATTAATTGGTTAATTTATCATAAGGGGTCAATTCATTTTTGGCCTATCAAGTTTTTAAGAGCTGATTTCAATCCAATCTGTGAATACATGTTTGGGATTTCTTTTCTCACAACCCTAAACTTATATAAGGATTGTTTTAAGGGTCATCAAAGGTTGTGCAAGTGTAAAGCAAAGTTGTGTTCATGCAAATTGTGACCGGAGACAGAATTCACCCTAGTTCATCTTTTTCTTGAAGAAGTTGCTGTGTTTGTACACCGTAGGGTTTTGTAACCAAAGATCTTCATGATCTTCATCGTGGGATGAACTCAAGAACTTTACAACCAACATCTTTCTCAAGCTGGTGTGTAAGCCGCGTATTGGGATCCGCACATCGAATTGGTTAGTGACGTACTAGGAGCCGTGCATTAAAAGGAGATATTTTCACTACAGAATAAGTCCAATTGGGTATTGGGGTAAGGGTTCAATTGTAGGTTGGTATAAGGTAATGTGATTCCTTTACTTGTAGGGATGGTAAGTTTTGCCCGACCCTAATGGATCGGGTTTTACCTGACCTGATAAAGAATAAGGTCGGGTTTGGGTTTAAAAAAAAAAAAAAAAAAAACCTAAACCGGGTTCGGGTTTTTATAAAAATCTAGCTCGTACCCAGACCCAGACCCGACCCGGTTATTTTCTAAATTACTAAAATGCCCATATATATATATATATATATACATACCTATAAAACCCAAACTCTTCTCTCACACTCTCACTCTCACTCATTCACCACCGGACCACCGCCCTTGCTCTATTAGTGTCACTTCTGCCGGTCTCGATTTGTTCTGTTCTCTATTTCTCTTTTTTTTCTTTTTTTTTTTTTTTTTTTTTTTATATTGATGTATTTGGTATTTTTTAGCGACAATTAGTTTTTGGTTTAGCTTTAAAGCATTCTTGCATTTGTATTCAAAGTTTTCTTTTTCTAAGCTTTTAGTCAAATGATGATCTACACGGGTTCTAAAAAAAATAATGATGGGAGCAAGTCAAGATAGGGAAGTTTGGGCTTCTGGGTACTGTTGGATTTGTGCCAAAGTTTTGTGTTTTTATGACTTCAATTATGTGCATTTGACTTCCAATTGCTACTGTAAATTTGGGATTTTTCTGTTTAAATTTTGTTCAGTTTGGTTTCTGGGTATTGTTGGGTTTGCCTTAAACTAGGGTTTTCTTGAGGCCCCCATTTGGGCTTCAATAATTTTTTTTTTTTGGGTTGGGCCACGATTTGGGCATGAGATGAGCCCAAATCTAGTTGGCCTAAACGGATGAGCCCAAATTTGACAGGCGGGTCCGGCCCCAAAAAATCGTTTAATAAATGGACCGGGTCCGAGCCGCGGGTCCAAGCCCGTGGGCTGGTCCAGGTATGTAAAAATTCGGCCCGAACCTGACCCATTGCCATTCCTATTTACTTGTAACCACTTGTTTTGATAATAGTGGATTCTCAAGAGTGGTGACCTTAAAATCAGCCGGTAGGGTTTTTGCCATGTATACTTTCCCCATTAGTAAACAAATCACCGTGTCAATTTATTTTTCGCTGCATTTAGTTATTTGGTGATTTGTTTGTGCTACCATGCGTTTTGCATGCTAATTGAATTAATTAATTAACTTGGATAATTAATTTGTTAATTCATCACAAGGGGTCAATACATTCTTGACCTATCAAGTGGTATCGAAGCAGTGCACACTCTGATTAGGGTTAATCTTTGTTGTGTGACCCATTGATCCTTGTTTGTCATGGATAGATGACAGTCTCTTATTATACCTCCTTTATTTGATGGCACTAATGCATACTGGAAAGTATGCATGAGAGCTTTCTTGTAGTCATTAGATGAAAATGTGTGGCAAGTTGTGGAGATAGGCTGGACCATGCCTACGGAAGCGCCGACCGATTGGGATGATGCTAAGATCAATGCGACAAACTTCAACAACAGGGTATTGAATGCTTTATTCAAGACAATCACGAATGAGGAGTTCAAAAAGATATCCTCCACTAAAACTGTAAAGAAAGTATGGACCATTCTCTAGACAACCTATGAAGGAACTAAGGTCACAAGGATTCGAAGTTTTAGAGGCTTACTACAAACTTTGAAGAGATTAAGATGGAGGAGGATGAGTCATTTGATGAGTTCTATGCCAAACTCAAGGACATAGTGAACTCAGCCTTTAATATTGGGGAACCCATTCCTGAACCCAAGATTGTTAGAAAAGTGATTATATCTCTACCTGAGAGATTTCATGCCAAGATCATCGCGATTGAGGAATCGAAGGATATTGAAAAAATTCCTTTGACAGAATTGGGTAACAATTTGCAGGCCTATGAGTTAGGTTTGACAAGGATATGGAAATCCGGTAAGGGTAAGAGCATGGCATTGAAGGCCAAGAGCAATGACACTAATGAGTCTTCAGATGATGAAGATTCTAAGATGAAATCCTATATCACTTGGAAATTCAAAAAGTTTATGAAGAATGCCAATGCTAAAGGATTCGACAAAGACCGCAAGCGATCCAGCTCGTTTCAATTCGGGAACCCGAACAAAGGAAAGAAGGAGGCTAGGGATGGCGGTCGCATAATCGTTCCCTCGGGACTAAAATGCTTTGGATGTTAAGGCTTTGGACATATGAAACAAGAGTACCTTACATATCTCAAGACCATTGGGAAGAGCAAGGAACTTGCTGCTACATTGAGCAACACCGAGCCTGATGATGATTCCGACAATGAGGATGATGGAATCTGCATTCACCGCCACTATAAATCATACTAAAGGGATTGTTGAAAATGTGGATGAAGAAGAGAACTTGGTGGAGTCTAAATTTGAGAAGATGGATGAACAAAATGACATCCACACAACCTATGCAAAGTTATATAAGGCCTCGGAAAAGCATGAGAAGTTGTATAGGTTGGCCACCAAGAAACTCAATGATGTGGAGCTTGAACGGGAAGAAATCCCCACGAAATTTGATGAAGCCAATCGGACTATTGGAGTACTGAGATTTGAGAATAATTTCTTGGTTGAGAAAACCAAGAAACTTGAGGTAGAGCTGTTCCAAGTCAGAGCTCGGTTGGAAAGGACTTCAAGTGCAAAGTTTAATAAGATGCTCGGTCTTCAGAAATCTGCTTCCAATCGAATCAGTTTAGGGTATGATTTCTCTTCTCCTAGTATTGCTTCTACTAGTACTACTGTTTTTGTTCCTTCTAGTAATAATGTTGAATCTGAAAACAATGATGTGCAAAATGTGTTAGCTAGTGAGAACATAGACAAGAGTAAATCTATCTTAGGAGCACTCCCTAGGCGGGATAAGAAAGAGATCAAAAACCCTAGGGCTAAGAAAGGAAACACTTAAAAGCCTAAATAGAAGAAGCAATATCTCTGTTATCACTGTGGAGCAGCTAGACATACTCGACCTAGTTGCTATAAGTGGTTAGCCACTTAATAGAGCAACAACATGATCTCAACAGGAAACTAGAATTAGTTTCCGTCCTCCTTTGCTCCTCTTGGAGACCTTCTTAAAGCCTCCATGTTCCTTTCAAACATGAACGGTTTCAATTCTTTCCCCTCACCGTCGGATCAAGGGTTTACAAAATATAAAGGTTCTTCCAAGGTGTGGAAGGAAAAAGGCTCCAAGTGATTTAGTCACTTTTTCTCTCTCTCCTTTTCTTGTTTTTGAGTTTGCATTACTTGTGTGTTTTGCTTTCTTGTTTTGAGTCAGTCTAGTTTTATGCATTGCTTTGTTTAACATGTTTTTGTTTGTTTATTTTTTAGTTTTGTTTTATTTTGTTTTTCATAAAGAAATTTTTTTGAAAAATCAAAAAGTTACAAAACTAGTGTGTGTTTGTGTACATTGGTACTTGTGTACCTTGGACGGCCATTGAAACAAAGTTTTCTAAACTATGTATCTTTTGTAACTTAGATGAGCATCTCTATGCACAACTAAGCGAGTGAGCTTTGTGGCTCGTGTTTGTGATGAGTAAGATTAAGTAATCTCTTGTACTTAACACTCGTATCACTCTTTTTGACGGAAAGGACTAGAAAATCCTAAGAGAAAGGCATAAATAACCATCTTACCATTGCTACTCGCCAATCATAAAATGACATTTGTGTGCTTCGACATAGCAAAAGTGGAATGTCAAATACTTAACATCATTAGGTATTTCTTTTCTATCCCTTACAAATGTCTATAGGGATATGACGACTCGTGATAAGCTCATTTTTCCTTTTGCTATCATGAGGTTTTTTCACCATTTTTCTGTCTCTTTTCCCGAGTCTCCTCATTTTATGGCTATGGGTGCCGTAGACGCTACTACCGTTAGACGGAACACGGTGCAGCTTAGACCAAGGCAGCCCCGGATAGAGATGACAGCTCTTCCAACTTCTTTCACTCCTTCCATATCTGCACCTTCTTCATTGGCGGGTGGTGTGACCCTCGAGGCGGTCATGATGCAGCTATAGCGCATGGATGCTCACCTTGACACACTCAATAATGAGTTATGTCAGGTGAACACCCATGTCAGCCGTATTGCTAGACGGCAGGCTCGCCTTGGTGGCTTTATGGCATCTCCCTCTCCTTCTCCGCAGGCATCCGAGGACAAGGATGATGATAGTGACTCTAACAACAATGATGATGATGAGGATGATGATGCTAGCTCGCTCAGTGATGATGAGATGTCTACTTGATGTACTTACCCTTTGTCACTCATGACAAAAATGGGGGAGTAGTTTTGATATGAGAGTAGTCATATACATAGGGGAAGAGTTAGCATAGGAGATTTTTTGTGTTAGGGGGAATGTCTATGTTTTTTTAGGGATGTAGTGAGGACTTATCTTTTTTTTTTTCTTTTCTTACTTTTAGAGATACATTGTTCTTACATTGTGATAGCAAACCTTGTATTTATGATGCCGTGATGAGTTTTGTTTAAAGTGTTTCAGAAATATAGGTTGTTAAAGTCTTCTTGCCATGAACTCTCTTCTTGCAAAGTTTTTCAAGAGTTTGTGTTAAGATAGATTTTATTGTATTCAACAAGTGAATATGAGTTGAGTGATTTATGACTTCTCTCATATGTTCATTTGTTTGTTGTGGTTTGTCACGGATTGTCAAAGAGGAGATTGTTAGGATATATGTGATTTAATGTTAGGAACATATGTCAAATTAGAATTGGCTAATCCTTTGACAAAATGCACTTTACTTGTAATTTGGTAGATCTAGGATGTGTTTTATATTTCAAGGAACAAGGTTTCAAGCTCAAGTGTTAAAGCCATGCAAGTCTGTCCAAGAATCAAGTGAAGAAGTGTTGGATTTTAAAGCTTGATAGCTAGCTTGATAGCTAGTATCTATCGAGGTTTAAAAGATCTATTGAAGCTCGATGCTCGATAGCTTCTCAACGGATAAGCTATATATCGAGGTTTATGAAATTCAATTTTTTAGAGCTGATTTCAATCCAATCCGTGAATACATGTTTGGGCTTTCTTTTCTAACAACCCTAAATATATATAAGGATTGTTTTAAGGGCTGTCAAAGGTTACCCAAGTGTAAAGCAAAGTTATGTTTATGCAAATTGTGACCAAAGATAGAACTTTCTCTAGTTCATCTTTTTCTTGAAAAAGCTGTTGTGTTTGTACACTGTAGGGTTTTGTAACCAAGGAGCTTCGTGATCTTCATTATGTGATGAGCTCAAGAACTTTGCAACTAACATCTTTCTCAAGTTGGTGAGTAAGGAGCGTCGGGATCTCGCATCGAATTGGTTAATCACATACTTTTGAGCCGTGCATTAAAAGAAGAGATTGTCACTACAGAACAAGTCCAATTGGGTATTGGGGTAAGGGTTCAACTGTAGGTTGGTATAAGGTACTGGGTTTCCTTTACTTGTAACCTCTTGTTTTGAGAATAGTGGATTCTCGGGAGTGGTGACCTTAAAATCACCTGGTGGGATTTTTGCCGTGTAGGTTTTCCCCATTTGTAAAAAAATCACCTTATCAATTTATTTTCTGTTGCATTTAGTTATTTGGTGATTTGTTTATGCTATCACGCATTTTACATGCTAATTGAATTAATTAATTAACTTGGCTAATTAATTTGTTAATTCATCACAAGGGGTCAATACATTCTTGGTCTATCAGCTACCATTGTATTTAGTAACTCTTGGATGATCATCTATTCTTCAAAGTTACGACGCTCATTCCCTTCTGCCATGGTGATAGAATCTTCTAATCTTTTGTCACTTGGACTGTCTTGTGAATTAAACACTAGGTTGTGGTGCTGGAGTTGTGGAGTATTTTCTATGCGTAATAGCTACAGTACTATAATGGACCTTGAACTAGAGCTTGCTTCATTGTCACATTTTGGTTCTCTTTCAAGTCTTCCCTCTAATCTTGACTAGATTCTATTTTATGAAAAGGTATTTTGGTTTAATCAAAGCTACGTCCCCATCCATCTCAATCATTCAAGCAATTAAAACAAGCACATAAAATGCAATGCAATTTTAACATGGACCGACCTAAGGATAAGATCTATGGACCATTACTTTTGTAGGGTGGGCTTGTTGTTTTATTATTTCCCATAGCTAGGATATTACACCTCTCAACTTGTAACGTAATAAACATTGCGTTGATCCAAACGGCATGGTTTGTCCTTTACAATCAATAAGAAATCAAGTGACTTTGGGCTTTGAGTTGGTGAGTGTAGACACCGCATTTTGTACCACTTATGACTTGAGCCCCCGTTCCCCAATGATGCTCGAAATCTAAGGCCCAAGACTAGTTTAGAGCCCAATAAGATATTTAGTTGACTTTAGGAGTGTTAAAATGGAAAATATAACCTTTTAAATGAACAAAAATCTATTAGTTTACTTATGTTTGTTTAGGTTAGTTTTAGGTTTTCTTTATGTCTTTAAGCATAATAAGTTGCTAGATTTTACATTTTTGGTTTCTGCTCTATTTCTGTGTTGATTAGGGTCTCTAGATAATGATTTACATATGCATGATCTAGCTTGCGCACGCACGCTAAACTCATGTGTACGCAGAGTCGTTCTAGCGTGCGTGATGCCATTACCTCGAAAACCCTAATTTTTGCTTATTTTGTTGCTGTCTTCACATGTTTGTCTACATAGCCTCTTTTTCACATGCTTTTAAGCCTCATAAAATGTTTGCTCACCTTTTAACATGCTTGTTTGCTAATGCCATTCATTCACATGTTCATGCATTAATGCCATATGTGCTATGCTGCCGAAAAGTAAGTAAAGAGTAAGTCATGCATTAGCAATGTTCATGCATTTGTGTCAAGGTTTTTAGATGTATGATTAGGGTTTCTAATAAGTTAACATTTTGTTTTAGATATGTTTTCTTTGATGATATGCTTGCTGCCATGTTTAAGTTGCTGTTTTGTTTTAGATGTATGATAGGGTTTTCATATGTTAGATGTATGATTAGGGTTACTTCAATATGTTTGGCTCTCTTTTATTTGGATGGATGGATAAGTATGTGTTTAGGGTTAAAAATGCCATGTTGTTTGTTAGATGTATGTGTGTGTGTGTGTGTGTGAGTCTAGAATACAAGTATTTGATTAGTTTTTAATAGGGTTAGGATATAGGACACAATGATAGGAGGCTAACCTTAGGGTTGGGCGATCTTGGGTGCCTAACACCTTCCCAAGAGTGTACCTAAACTCCAAACTCAAATTCTGATAGTAAGATCAAAGGTCCTTCCTTGAAAGTATGCTATACTCATAATTCCTATGTGTCCTATGTTTTAACTTTAATAAAAAAAATTGTTTCAATACATGTTTTGCACACACATCACTTGGTCTCTTTGTCTTTTAACCTTGGTTGATGATGAGTGGCAAGATGGAAGGCTCCATTCAAGCCCAAATTTTCCGAAGTTCATCCCCAATGCCATCGCCTATAATGGGCCTTGAGTATGTTAAAGGTTTGCTACCAATCCATTATGGGGTCCACTTAGGCCCTCGGTTGGATTCATAGCCCACCTAGTTGTGAGTGACCTACTTATCTGCCCCTTTAGCCTTAGGGAGCCTACCCACACTAGAGAGATCCTAGATCCTACCATGGTGGGTACCCTTTGTGTATCTCTAGTTTGTTCAACTGTATATTATGTGTTCACCTAATCCTAAAGGACAAATAAAAGATATAAAAATGGAAGGGATGACCCTAAAGTTATGGTATACCCTAAGATGTTATGGGACAAAAGAAAAAAAGTTCTCACATATAAAAGGCTTCTCCCTAAATCCAAGGCATATCTTAACTTAAAAGGTTCATAAGACCATAGCTTAATTGCTATCGTAGGCCCAAGTGGAAAAAATCCTTTTGAAAAAGAGGACTTTGGGCCTAAGATAACAAATGTGCTATGGACTTAGCATTTGACTTCATTCGAAGCCAAAATGAACTTCCCTAATCTTGGGCCTCTTTGTTGCATGCCTAGGCCCAAAATGATGAGAATTTCATAGGCTTTGAAAGGAAGGCTACAAAATATTCTAGCTAGAGGGCTATTTCAAGAAAAAAAAAAGTGATGAAATAATGAATAAAGCATGAAAAGCCCAAAGGTGATGAATGCATTGTAGGCCCAAGTTTGAGACAAAGGGTTGAAAAATCTTAAGTACATTCTAATGAATGCCCATGAAAGTAAGATGAGAGATTTATTGTAAATGGACCGAAGCCCAATGAAACAAGGAGCAAGGATGCACGAGAGGAAAGGGAGTGATATTGTAATTGGGCCTTCATTAAAATGAACTTAAGAATTTTCTATGAACATCTAAAGTTTAAAAGGAATCTTTAATTGGACTTGAACTTAATGAAAATAGGGCTTCTTTTCAGGCATCATTGCACTGCCAAAGTCAAGAAAACACATCCCCACTCCTATTTGGATTCGAGAGAAAGGAAGGTGCTTGATCAAGATAGAGGATACATACCAAGAAGAAGAAAATCCCTAAGTGGCAATGGCTAACTCCTCAAAAGACCCAATGGTACAAAAGATGGACATGGAAAAGCTCTCAAGAAAATGGGAGGAACCCTCACTAGTTTGGAAGAATCTAGGCTCAAGAAATCCATAAATGTGGAAATACACGATGATGAGGAGGAAGTTGAAGAATGGGATGAAAAAGACAAAGTAGAGTATGAAAGAAACAAACAATTTGAGAGGCTCACCATGGAAACCATAGCTTTGAGGGAAAAGATAGAGTAGATGCAACTTGCCTTCTGTAAGTCACAAGGGACGGATGACTACCTCTATAACATGGGGAAGTAAGCTCAAAGGCTCCTATTGCATTGCCTCCCAAGTTCAAAATCTCTGATGTGGAAAAGTTTGATGGGACTGGGGATCCAAAGCAACACGTAAGAAGATATCTAAGCGTTGTAGAAATGAAAGGGCTAGATGAGAAGCAAACTTTGCATGCGTTTCCTTTCTCACTCACGAGAGGTGCATCAAGGTGGTACTATAGCCTTGATCCAAGCAGGACTAAGGTATGGAATGAGAAAGTGGAGTTGTTTGTGAACCAATTCATCTTCAACACCATGATTGCTGTGACTTTAAGGGATTTAGAAACTACCAAGCAAGGCATAGGTGAGACATTTTCCAAATACATGACTAAGTGGAAGAATAAGGCATCTAGGACGGTCAATAGGCCAAATGATAAGGACCAAATCAACGTGATTATCAAGAATTCAATTCCAGTTTACAACAGTATTTAAGTAAATTTTTTTATGGGGTCAATTTTTATAATTAATATTACTAAGGGGGTTCTAGAAAATAAGGTTGAAACCCTAGTTATATTTAAGTCAGTGTATATTGACAGATGTTTTGAGAGAAGAGACTATCCAAAATACTCAAGTAGAGAAGGTTTGACTGCACAATTGAGGTAATAGCCTAAGAATCTCTCTCTTTTCAAATCTAAGCTTATTTGGAGTTAGAGTACTTTTTTTTTTTTTTTTTGTATGGATATTTTGACTAGTAGTGAAACTATTTAATTATTCAAAAGTTTTAATGATGCAAATGAAGAAAGTATAGACTTATATTTCCCTCAATTGGCCACTACTACCAACAGCTTTTTTTATGCTTAGCATTTTAAAACTTTTTTGTATATATATATATATATATATATATATACACATGCTTCATTACGATAAGCGTAGCTGGAAGTTGTAGATTTTAGGCGTGATGGGTCTAAGGGTCAACTTTTTGCATAGTTTGGTTGTTTAAGAAACCGTGCCCGAATTGATGGAATTGGGGAAAAAACAAGAAAGTCTAATAAGCATGGGTTTAGGTTTGAGGTCTGAAAAGTTATTAAAATATATATATATATATATATATATATATATATATATGAAAGGAAGAATAAGAAAGCTGTAAAGTAAGTGTAGCTCACATCTTGTCTTTCCTAGTGTGACATGGTATTACTACTATACTGCCATCATTTATGCCTTAAAAGATAAGGCTATACTTACTAGGAAAGATATGCCTTTAGTAGTAATACAATGTCACACTAGGAAAGACAAGATGTGAGCTACACTTACTTTACAGCTTTCTTATTCTTCCTTATATATATATATATATATATATATATATATATATATATATATATATATATATAATTAAAGAAAAATATTATGATTAGGTGGAATTTTGGTGTGAGATAAGTAGACAATTATGAGATATTTTTAATAGTCTTGAATTATATGATTATTGAGTAAATGGTGCTTGTAAATTGTTAGGTGAGATCTAAGGATTTTAGAGAAAGTGTTAGGGAGAAGTTCTTGTGGTGGGCTAGTTGAGATAAGTAACCTTATCCTAATTGGTTACTATTGCATTTTTAACTACTGAAAATTGTTTATAACTGTTAGAATTTTATTTCAACTTGTATTACTGATTTCAAGTAAAGAATTATCACAAATATATCTCATTACTGAATATATGATATATTTTATTTAATTGTTTTTAGTTGTACATATTCAAAGTAAAGAATAAAGAACTTTCACAAATATATATGAGCATTGAATATAAGATTTATTTTATTTGATTGTTTTTTTTTTTTTAGCTATATTGATTTAAAGTAAAGAATATAGAATTATCACAAACATATTTGAATACTGAATATGTGATTATATATATATATATATATATATGTATGTCTGTCTGTATGTATGTATGTATTCGAATGAGATATATTTTTTGGTTTGAACTATGATTTGATACATATGATTTTGGACAATTTGACTATGCTTGATTCTGATACCCAGCCAATGGGGGTTATTCATTGGTACCCTGATACCTAAACCAATGGGGGTTATTCATTGTTATTCTAATACCCAACTAATGGGGGTTATTCATTGGTACTCTAATACCCAGCCAATAAGGGTTATTCATTGGTACTCTGATATCCAGCCAATAGGGGTTATTCGTTGGTACTTTGATGCCCAATCATGGGGATATAGCGTGACCGTAGTCATAAGATTGTTAAGAATATGAATTACATTTGGATATTTGAACTAATTTGAGTCCTTAAAACTACATATGTGATTTTAGAAATGTTTGATTATTTGAACTATTTTGAGTCACTAAAACTACTTATGTGTTTTTGGAACCTATTGTAAGTTATAGCTTTTGATATATGGAAAACTAACTATTTTCTAAACCATCTATGATATATTTGTAAGATTAAAGTATGTGACCTATGTGCAACTTATTATTTTAAGACTATGAAACTTCTTGAGTTATTTTGAAAACATATAGTATATTATAACTTCAGAAAACACATATTACGTCTTGTACTTTACAGATCTGTTGCTTGATAGAACTTATTAGGACTTTGGTTACTTATTGAGTTGTCAACTCACCCCTTTTTCCTCTCTAGTTCCAGATTGTGAATAATAGCAAGTTTTGGGAGTTTTGATGTTGTATTGTGAGCAGGAAAAGAAGCTTAGTGATTTTGGGATTGAATGATCTTCTAATAGTTTTATATTTATTGGCCAATTGACACTATGTACATGAGGGTTGGATTTTGTTCATATTAAATTATTGGAGATCTATTTCATAAAGAAATTCTTGAGGTATTTTGGATTTATTTGATTATATTTTTGAGGATAAATTTTAGTGGCTAAGAAGGCCTTGCACACTTATAGGGTGCTTACTTTATAAGTGTGCGAGAATTGTCACGTGCCTATATTTATACTTGGGTTCGGGGTGTGACAAGCTCATTTGGAGAATTATGTGATTATGGGACAAGAATTGAAGTTGCTCTCAACAATGGACAATTAGAGAAAGGGGAAAGCAAGCCTCTAACCAGGAAGACATATGGGGGGGCACCACTAAAGCACCCAATCCCATAAATGTAAGCACCATCATACCGCAACAAACACTAGCTTCCCCAAAGAAAGCTTGCTGAGAGTTCTCCAACCTATGAATGAGCCTCACCCAAGCATATGAAAACCTATCCTCTAAAGGATTCATCAAGCATTTAAACCCCACACCCAAGACTAATCCCATACCTCCCTCTTGGAATCTCAATGAATATTGCCACCACCACCAAAAAATCTTGCCACAAAACCGACAACTGTTTTTGCCTCAAACACGAGATACAAGACCTTATAGACATGGAACCTTCCTAAATCCCAACATTATCACCAAACCCAACATTAGAAAGGACCCTTTGCCTGATTACCATTGGGCTCTCCCTCCATATCAAAATTGGGCAAAAGTAGATGAATTTGAATGGGATTGCTTGATGTTGATAGAAACTACCAATGTCAATATCAATGCCATGGAAGTCCAAGGAATTTGGAATGAAGAGGATGAAGTCCTAAAGGAAGCGATAGCAATATGGGGAGTACTTCCCAAGGAGTGATGGAATTGAAGAAAAGAGTTTTGGAGGACAATGTAGCAAATATCACTAGGAGTGGGAAGCAGTACATCCCTTTCTTTTTAGAGAAGGATCATCTTGGTAGGGATCTAGGGGAAGGATCCAAACCCATAAAACCCACAAGAGACAAAGAAGAGGAGGATAGGGTCCTAATGCAATTTAAGAAGACCTAAGCTCATGTGTCTGTGTGGGGTTTGCTCACGGCTTCTCAAAACACTGTAATGCTCTCTTGGACGCCTTGAATGGGAAAGAAGTACAAATAGAAACTACACCACAAGAAGTTTTGTCTATCATGGGAGTTGAAGGTTTCTCACACCCTCTCCTTACCTTTTCCGATGAAGATCTCCCTCCCGAAGGAGCTACTCACACTAAACCATTGCAAACCACCATTGAATGCATGGGTGCCAAGGTTCCAATGGTTCTTATTGATGATGGATCCGCCATGAATGTTTGTCCTTTTAGGATTGCCCTCACTGTTGGCTTAGACATGGAGACCATCATTCCTTCTCCCTTGACTGTAAAGGCATACGAAAACACTTCAAGAAAGGTCATGGGTACTTTCAAGTCTCCTTGCAAGATTGGACCAATGGAAACCATTGTAGAATTTCATGTCATGGACATCACCCCAAATTCACATCTCTTCGGACTCAACTGGACCAAATTCGGAGGAAGCTAAAGGAACATGATAACTAGCTATTCCATGACAAAAAGGGGGAGATGTGTCATTCTTAGGGGGAGTGTAGTGAAAGGGGGAGGAGAAGACAATAACTATTGTTTGGTTTACTTGTGTTTATATTTAGCTTATATAACTGCTGGTTTATGTTTATGCATTTGTTGCGTTTGCTTAAAACTTCAGCACACTCTAGTTTTAATTTCAGTTTGTTTATGATTATCTCAATGCTTTGTAGCATTTTTTTTTTTTTTTTTTTGTGCTTTTAAGATATTGCCAATATGTCTTGACTACTTTACACTTGTGCCCTAGTAGGATCTTGTTCCTTGATGCATATACTTCACATATTTTGCATTGGTCGTGTGTTGGACATACAAGTGATCATAAGTGATTGCTCTTTGTTTGCATGTCCGGATGAACACTTGCTTGCTAAATGTTCATTGTAGTCATTCTTTAATGACTGAACTTATTTGATCAAGATTTTGTTTACGTGATATCTAATGTTTACGTACTTGATCGCACTATGCTTGCTCATGTTCATACCTTGTATTCAACTTGTCATAAGTTTAATGAATTTTTTTTTTTTTTTTTTTTTTTTTTTTGTGCGAGTGTTTTAGGTTGCAGGTATAAACGTGCAAGTGCTTCACAGTTTCTAGATTAGGTGTGAGTGAGTTTTTCCATTGTTCCCAAACTCACGTTTAAGTCTAGAGTCTATTATAGGGGTTTTGTCACCGAATAGCCAAAGGGGGAGATTGTAAAGTTGTGATTTACAACTATGTATTTAGTTAGCTTTTATTCTGTGCCAAATTTGATTATAATTATATTCAATCTTTTGTACCCTGTATTTATTGTGGGATTTGATTGTAAGGGTTGTGTGATAGAGAGAGAGAGTGTGAAGACTCAAGTAATTGAAGCCAGAAGATTTCTCACGGGTTGCTCGTGACTAAGCATCCCGCTGAGTGAAGCATGTGCCTTGCACATGATTGGAATGCGAAGAGTCGATATAAATGGAGATAGCTGTGTTTCGCAAGTATCTCGTGGGTAAGGCCTTCCTGTGAAACATTCTGTTCTGCCAGACTGTACTATCTGATACACACTTTCTATACCCACACTATATATACCCACATTACCCATAAATGTTAAGGAGTGCTTCTGAGAGAAAACCTTTGCCAAACACCTTGAGAGTTAGAGATTTTCATACCTATATATCTCTACACATAAGCTGGTGGATTTCCTCAACTCCAAACTCTCCCTTTCCATATCATTGAGAGGTTCATAGCCCAAACACTTAACACACCCTTTCTCAGTGTCAAGTGAGGTTTTGGTGCTACTGGGAAACATTGGAAGAAGCCAAGGATGGCAAATGCAACATGGAGCTTGTTGCGGGATCCGGAGAGCTAGACAAGACACAGCTTCGAGAAGCCTTTTTAGAGTAAGAGCTTGGAGGGCTTAGGTACAGTGAGTAGATTAGGCTTGGAGGGTCTCTTGCTAACCCATGTATCCCAACCGATTATCTAGTGGATCGATTACCGCTTAGAGGGTAGTGGAGAGGTTTTTTACCGAGTTCTTCGGTTTCCTCACTATATCACTAAAAAAGAAAACAGTCCCCCTAACAAAAATATCTCCTATACTAACTCTCCCCCTTAGAACATGACTACCCTCATACCCAAAACTATTCCCCCTTTTTGTCACGAATGACAAATAGGGAAGTAACTCAAGCAGTCATCACGTCGTCACTAGAAGAACTAGTATCCCCATCCTCATCATCATCATCATCTCCAGAGTCACCATCATTGTCCTCATCCTCTGAAGCCTCTGGAGAAGGAGAAGGAAATGCCACGAAGCCACCAAGGAGAGCTTGCCGTCGAGCATCCATGCACCGAAGCTACGCCATGATCGCCTCGAGGGTTACACCACCTGTAGAAGAATGAGCAAATGAAGATGGAGCGGAAGATGCTAGAGGAGTTGCCGTCTCGGTCTATGGCCGCTTCAAATCGAGCCGGGCCTCGTTCCATCTAACGGTTGCTGCGTCTATGGCACACATAGCAGGGAAGTGTGTAAACTTAGGATAGGAGACTGAAAAATGATGGAGAATCCGCTGATAGCAGAAGGAAAAATGAGCCATAAAGATTAAGAGAAGTGTGTAAACTCAAGAAATTACTTAATCTTACTCATCACAAACACGAGCCACAAAGTTCACTTGCTTAGTTGTGCATAGAGATGCTTATCTAAGCTACAAAAGATACAAAGTTTAGAAAAAATTGTTTCAATGGCCATCCAAGGTACACAAGTACCAATGTACACATAACACACACTGTTTTTGTATTTTTCTGATTTTTCAAATTTTTTTATTTAAAAAAAAATAAAGCAAAAACTAAAAACAAACAAACAAAAACATGTAAAACAAAGCATAGCATAAAACTAGACTGACTCAAAACAAGAAAGCAAAACACACAAGTAATGCATAATCAAAAACAAGAAGGGGGGAGAGAGAAAAAGTGACTAAATCGGTTAGAGCCTTTTTCTTTCCACACCTTGGAAGAACCTTTCCGTTTTGCAAACCCTTGATTCGATGGTGAGGAAGAAGTGAAACCATTCAAGTTTGAAAGGAACATGAAGGCTTTGAGAAGATCTCTAAGAGGAGTAAAAGAGGATGGAAACTGATTCGAGTTTCTAGATAAAATCGTCTTGTTACTTCGTTGAATGGCTAACCACTTATAGCAATTAGGTCGAGTATGTCCAATCGCTCCACAGTGATGATAGAGATGTTGCTTCTTCTATTTAGACTTTTGAGTACTACCCTTCTTAGCCCTAGGGTTTTTAGTCTCATTCTTATCATGCTTAGGGGGAACTCCTAAATTTTCCCTTATCTATGTTCTCACTAGCTAAAGTAGTTTTGACATCATTTTTCGTAGATTCAACATTATTAACAAGTGAAACAAAAAGAGTAGTACTAGAAGAAGCAATATTAGAAGGAGAGAAATCATACCCTAAACTGGTTCGATCAAAAGTAGATTTCTGAAAGTCGAGCATCTCGTCAA
Source organism: Quercus dentata (assembly GCA_028216015.1). Lineage (NCBI taxonomy): Eukaryota > Viridiplantae > Streptophyta > Magnoliopsida > Fagales > Fagaceae > Quercus > Quercus dentata. Next base: position 92,759,786 of record CP116447.1, read on the forward strand.
GCTTTGCACTTGAAGTCCTCTCCAAATGAACCCCGACTTGGAACAGCTCTGCCTCAAGCTTCTTGGTCTTCTCGGCCAAGAAATTATTCTCAAATCTCAGTGCTCCAATGGTCTAATTGGCTTCATCAAACTTCATGGAAATTTCTTCTTGTTCAAGCTCCACATCACTGAGCTTCTTGGTGGCCAACCTATAAAACTTCTCATGCTTTTTCGAGAGTTTGTATAATTTTGCATAGTCTGTGTAGATGTCATCTTGTTCATCTATCTTTTCAAACTTGGACTCCACCAAGTCCTTTTCTTCATCCACATCTTCAACAATCCCCTCAGTAAGATTTACAGTGGTAGTGAAGGCATTTAGGATTCCATCATCCTCATTATCCGAATCATCCTCGGGCTCGGTGTCACTTAAGGTAGCAGCAAGGGTCTTGCTTTTCTCGATGGTCTTGAGATACATTGGGCACTCTTGTTTCATGTGTTTGAAGCCTTGACACCCAAAGAACTTTGGTACTGAGGGAATAGTGTACTAACTACCATCTTGAGCATCCTTCTTCCCTTTGTCTTGACTCTTGAACCGAGACGAATTGGATTTCTTGCAGTCTTTGTCAAATAATTTAGCATTGGCATTCTTCATAAAAGTTTTGAATTGCCTTGTAATATAGGATTTCATTTTAGAATCTTCATCGTCTCAAGACTCATCCATATCACTGCTCTTGACCTTCAGTGCCATGCTCTTACTCTTGCTCGATTTCCTAATTCTAGTCAAACCTAATTCATAAGTCTACAAGTTGCCAACTAGCTCTGTCAAAGGAACTTGATGAATGTCCTTTGATTCCTCAATAGCGGTGATCTTGGCATGGAATCTTTTTGGAAGAGATCTGAGCACTTTTCTAACAATCTTGGATTCGGGAATGGTTTCCCTAAGATTAAAGGTTGAGTTCACTATGTCCTTGAGCTTGGTATAGAACTCATCGAATGACTAGTCCTCTTCCATTTTAATCTCTTAAAAGCTTATGGTAAGCCTTTGAAGCTTTGAGTCCTTGATAGCCTTAGTTCCTTCATAGGTTGTCTAGAGGATGGTCCATGCTTCCTTCGTAGTTTCAGTGGAGGATATCTTCTTGAATTCCCCATTCATGACCGCATTGAATAAAGCATTCAATGCCCTGCTATTGAAGTTAGCCACCTTGATCTTAGCATCATCCCAATCAGCTAGCACTTCCTTTGGCTTGGTCCAGCCTATTTCCATAGCTTGCCACACTTTTTCATCTAATGACCGTAAGAAAGCTCTCATGCGTACTTTCCAATATGCATAGTTAGTGCCATCAAATAAAGGAATTATAATTAAAGATTGTTCTCTATCCATGACAACAGGGGTCAATGGATCGCACAACAAAGATTAACCCTAATCAGAGTGTGCCTGTTCTGATACCACTTGATAGGCCAAGAATGTATTGACACCTTGTGATGAATTAACTAATTAATTAGCCAAGTTAATTAATTAATCCGATTAATATGCAATACGCATGGTAGCACAAGCAAATCACCAACTAAGTTAATATGCAACGGAAAATAAAGTTGACACGATGATTTGTTTATGAATGGGGAAAACCTCTAAGGCAAAAACCCCACCAAGTGATTTTAAGGTCACCACTCTTGAGAATTCACTATTATCATAAAAAGTGGTTACAAATAAAGGAATCTCAGTACCTTATACTAACCTACAGTTAAACCCTTACCCGAATACACAATTGGTCTTAATCTATAGTGACAATCACTCTCTTTCAATGCACGACTCCCAAGACGTGACTAACCAATCGATGCACGGATCCAAGTATGTGACTAACCACCAACTTGAGAAGGATGTTGGCTACAAACTTCTTCAGTTCATCAACGTGATAAAGATCATGAAGCTCCTTGGTTTCAAAACCCTATGGTGTACAAATGCAGCAGCTTCTTCAAGAGAAAGATGAACTAGGGAAATTGTCTTCGATCACCATATGCTTTTGAAAAAACTTTGCATCAAGTTTCACTTGCTTGCATCAGCTGTGACGGGCCTAAAAATAATCCTTATATATGTCTAGAGTTGTGAGAAAAGCAAGCCTAAACATGTATACACAGATATATGTGAAATTAGATCTGAAAAACTGATTTTCTTAAATCTCGATAGATAGGTTATCTATTGAGCAGTTGTTGAGCATCGGGATAAGGATCTCTTTTAAACCTCGATAGATGTTATCTATCGAGCTTTAAAATCCAGCACTTCTTCACTTGATTCTTGGATAGATTTGCATGGCTTTAACACATAGACTTGAACTCTTGTTCCTTGAAGTATTAAACACATCCTAGATCTACCCAATTACATGTAAAGTGCATTTTGTCAAAGGATTAGCCAATTCTAGATGATATATGTTCCTAACATGATTCACATATGTCCAAACATTGGGCTTTTCTGCCAACTCTTAACAAGTCCAAAATTACCATGGTGTTTTGTTGACATCTCAATGATTGGCTAAACTTTGTTTTGCAAAACCTTAAGAGTCGAGGTAGTCTCTAGATATTGAAAGGCATGTGGGAGATATTGTCATTATTGGAAAGGTAATTCAATAATATTTCCAATGACACTAGTTCCAACCCATTCTAAAGATTGTGAGAGTGCTTTTTTCTTTAGCACACAGGCCCAAGGATCCTGGGCCAAATAGTTGTGTTTTGGTGGACTGGGCTTGGTTCACCGCAGCTAAATATGGGCTGATTACGAACCAAGTTGTGCGCAAGTCATATAAATCTCCTCAAAGGCAAAAATACGATTCCTCCTAAGCAATAAAATACCATTATAAGTGTTTTAGTATCATAAAAGGATTCTTTACTCTTACAAAACAAGTAAAAGATGTTCATAATATTCACAATGAGAAAGAGATTGAAATAGAATATTTAAGACTTATCTTTTATCGTATAAACATTTTAAAGAATTCCTTCACTTGGTACCCCGGGCGTCTTGTCGTGGGATCCCGGGCGTCTTGTCGTGGGATCCCGAGGCGTATTAGGCCGCAAGAACCCGAATCTCTCGGTTCTCTGCACTATTAGGGTATATATATATATATATATATATATATATATATATATACACACATACATATATGTAAGTGAATTTTATGAGAATGATTCAGCCACGAGGATCCCGGCCCCAATTCTCACAGACTTACGCTTTTGCACAAGACTTGTGGGATTTGGAACTCAAGTCCGAGTGGCTTTGCTTGGGCAAGGACTCAGCTTTACAAGCAAGAATATATATGTATTGAGCAGCAAAAAGCAGTAAAGAAATATGCAAAGTAATTGTTAGAAATTCTCAAATCAATATGAGATATTTCATTATTTTTCTTGATTGTGGATTACAAATGTGCTCACTAAGACGTGATACAAGGTTCAAATAAGCTCAAAAATTACAGACTTTGATGGCTATTCAAGCCTCTAAGACTTGCAAAGTTTGAATCCTTTTGAATCCAAGTATGTGCTATAGTGGCTGTTTTTGGGATACCGGGAGACATTCCTCTGTTTCTCTTAAATTTTACAGAGTTCTAACGACTCTGTTTTTTGATATTTTTCCTACTGAAAATCCTCCGCCTTCAACATGGGTTTTCTCTTCCTTTTATAGTGTGTTTTCTAGGGCTCCATGGTACTAGTGATTTCTCTCTTTTGCCCTTCAGAGCTCGTCTTTGTGACATTTGCTCAAGGGCTGGTCTCTTCCCTTTTTTCTCATAGTTTTCATCTTTTATTGCTGTTTCTCTAAAAGTCATTTGCTGACTTTCCATTCCGGGACGTCCTCGGCAATTAGCCTTCAATCTCTCTTCTTTCAAGATTTCTCATTTAGCCGTCGGTGTTATTTCCTTGTTGTCATTATTCCCAAATAGTTGGAATCTTTTACTTCTGGGTTGAAAGTTCTCTTCCAGTTGCTTCCCTTTATAGTTCTTCATTCTGGGTTTCTCGATGTACCAGCTTTTTATTCATGAATTGTCACTCTCCAAGTTTCTGTTTCTTTGCTGTACCACTGGGTGCTTGAGAAGGACATATCTGTTCTTCATTTATTGTATTTCGTGGTAACCCTTTTGAGCTGTCTCAATCCCACGTTAGTTTGTCTTTGCTGCACGTCCCGAGGATCCCTAGCCTCCGGCGACCTCTGGGTATCCCGGCCCAGTTCTTTCACTGGATTTTGCTGGACTTTTTAATGGCCTTTTGCTGGAAATCTGAACATAAATTGGGCCTTAATGTTGATTCTTCTTGCTGCTTGAATTGGGCCTTCTTTACTTTCATGGAATGTGAAATTTTAGCCTTCAACATTAGCCCCCCGAGCTCGTGGGTTACCCGTAGCCCACGCTACGAGAAAATAAATTATTTTTGGACACTTTTCTCGGTTTGTAGAACCAATGTGTAGATCAAATAATTTTTGTGGGAAACTCCAAAGGAATTGCTACACTTCCTTCATGGGATGAACTTTCTTTTGTTGAGTCGAAATACCTCAGTGAATTAGCTTTCCCTGGGCATAGTATTGCTATGCATAGTATTGCTTCAGCCATTTCCCATTTATGGGTTCTCACAGACTGTCCCATCTTCTTTTGCAAGATAATAATACCCACTCTCATGAGCTGCATTGATGATGTAGGGTCCTTCCCATTTTGGGGTGAACTTGGAAGGTCCCGCGGGTTCCTCCTCACGTGCTCCGCCATCCTTAGTAGTAATTGCCCTTCAAAGAACACTCTTGGGCGTCTTCGCTTGTGCATATATGCTTTGGTCATTCTTTGCTGGTATCTCTGGCTCCTTTTCTTGGCCAGCTCTCTTTCTTCTTCTACCCCTTCCAGATCTGCTAGCCTCTTTTCATTATTTGCGTCCTCACTTTCTCCTTGATTTTCCTCAAGAACTACCCTTGGTGTAGGAATGACTAACTCCACGGGGTTGATGGCTTCTTCCATAGACTAGGGAGAATGGGGAGAATCCTGTGGCTGTCTTTACAGAGCTTCTACATGCCCAAAGCACATCCGCGATGGTTACTCCATTTCCCTCCATACTCATGCTTCATTTTCTTAAGGATCTTCAACATTACCCTATTAGCAACTTCACTTGGCCGTTTCCTTGTGGGTAGTATGGGGTAGATCTTCCATGCTTGATGTGGTATGCTTTAGTTAACCCCTTCATATCTTTGTTTATGAATGGGGTTCCATTGTCACTGATCAATCTTCCGGGATCCCGAACCTTGTAATGATGTGGTCTCGAATGAAATTTGCTACACATTGCTCCAGTAGCTTTTTCAAAGGGATGGCATCTACCCATTTTGTAAAGTACTCCGTGGCTGCCAGGATCCATATATAACCGTTGGATGAAGGGTTTATAGGCCCTATGAGATCAAGCCCCAAGTATGAAAAGGCCATGGCGTCGTCATATCCTGAAGGACATTTGGATGAGTGTGAATTGCATCTCCCAGGACTTGGCAAGCATGACATGTTTTGACCAGCTCCTCGAGTCCCTTTTCATCGTTGGCGATAATATCCCAACAACGAGAATCGCTTTGTACAACCTTCTCTTCCCTGGGTGACTTCCACAATCTCTAGAGTGTACCTCTCTCGACTACTTCTCTAGCTTCCTTTGGTCCCAGGCACTGAGGGGATCCCCATGGTATCCCTTTTTGAATAAAATGTCATTCTCAGAAATACCGCACGCTAGCTTTTTGAGCTTGTGAGCCGCTTTCTGTCGGTTGGCGAGATCCCCGAGCCAGGTATCCTATGAAAGGAACCCGCCAATCTTCTGCAATAAACACCGCGTAGCTTTTTTCTTTATCAATTGCCAAATGACATTCCTGGCATTTCCCCTGTATGATTGCTGCTTCCTTGTCCATATCGGCCCAGTAATACTTCATGCGTTGCATCCTTTGCTAGGACATGCTACGGCTTGTACCTATTGCTGGTATGTACTACGCTTTGTACTCGGTGCTAGTACGTGCTACAAGTTGTAGCCATGACTGGGATATGCTTACAATCTGCACTTTTACCTATTATCGGTATGTGCTACAGACTTGTACCCATAAACTTTTGCTTTTGACCATTTTCTTGGTCGTACTTGGAAACTTTTGCTCTTGGCAAATTTCTGGGCCATGTATTTAGAAAAATTGTTCTAGGCCAAGTCTTTGGCTAGGTACATGGAAAGTTTGCTCTTACCAAGTCCTAGGCCATGTCACTTGGGAAAATCTATTTTGGTCAAGTCCTGGGCTAGGTACATGGAAAGTTTGCTCTTACCAAGTCCTAGGCCATGCCTCTTGGGAAAATTCTGTTTTGCTCAAGTCCTGGGCTAGGTACATGGAAAATTTTCCTTTTCCCAAGTCCTAGGCCATGCCACTTAGAAAATTTCTGTTTTGCTCAAGTCTTGGGCTAGGTACATGGAAAATTTGCCTTTTCCCAAGTCCTAGGCCATGCCACTTGGAAAATTTCTATTTTGTTCAAGTCCTGGGCTAGGTACATGGAAAATTTGCCTTTTCCCAAGTCCTAGGCCATGCCACTTGGAAAATTTCTATTTTGCTCAAGTCCTGGGCTAGGTACATGGAAAATTTTCCTTTTCCCAAGTCCTAGGCCATGCCACTTAGAAAATTTCTGTTTTGCTCAAGTGCTGGGCTAGGTACATGGAAAATTTGCCTTTTCCCAAGTCCTAGGCCATGCCACTTGGAAAATTTCTATTTTGCTCAAGTTCTGGGCTAGGTACATGGAAAATTTTCCTTTTCCCAAGTCCTAGGCCATGCCACTTGAAAAATTTGTTCATGACGATTGAATTTTTCAATCTTCGGAAAAAGTTTCTTTGTAGCCCTTCATTTTCAAGTGGGCTTACTGAACCGATTTCTTTTCTTTTCTTTAAAGGGATGAGGATTTGTTTTCTTCTCCGAGGATTTTCTAAAATATCCTTTCTTGGCTGTGAACAAATTCTTTATGGAAAGAATCTTCTTTTATGAGTCGTCTAAGGTTGCTCTCAATGGTAGACTGATGGCTAGGAGCTCCACCAAGATGATTCTGTCATGGTGTTTTCTTCAAGTGGGGGATCTTCGTACGGGGATCTTCGTACGGGGATCCTGGAAGAAGATGACTTCCTCTAGGCATGCTCGTTGAAGGCTTTCTTCACAAACCTCATAGTCTGTTTCTTTACAAGGATCTCTACCGCTACTACTTTTTTAGAGATCTTCTCACTTAATAGGTATTTCTCTTCTTCGGGGAACTAGGTTAGTGAGTTTGTTACAACTTAGCTCTTGATAGCTCTGAGGATCCTTCGGACCTATGTTGTATTGGGAAACTAATATTAACCACCGGGCTACTCTTCAAGATTGTAACCACCGGGCTACTCTTCAAGATTGCGGGAGTTGATTGAGGAGGGCTTTTATTGGATGAGAGTTTGTCACCAATAGGATTTGGTGGGATGAAAAGTAATGATTCAGTTGTTGAGATGTATGACTGCCATACACGCACTTTCTATGTTGGGATACCTCATTTCAGTGTCCTTCAATGCTTTGTATGCTTGGGATCAAGATCCCAGGTACAACAATAGTGATTTTGCCATGGATAGTACCCATATGGTAGGCAAATGACTCATGATCTGTTGAAATTTTATGAAAGACATTTGGTTGCTCAACTCCCCATATGAAAATATTCCACTTTTTCAACAGTTTGGATAGTCCACTACTGACCAAGGTTGGTCTTGGTGTGAACTTCCTAATGTAAGAAACTCTTTCTAAGAAGCTCTTGAGTTCCCCGATCGTGGCATGCCTCTTCATGGTTGATATTGTTGTTGCCTTAGTTGGATCTATGAGGAGATCGATGTTAGGCAAAGGAAATTTATCCTTTGGACGTGCCTTATTTAATTTGAAGGAGTCCACGCCAATAAATCTTCATATTTTTCAATAGCTCCACCAGTTGCTCTTTTTTTTTGTCAGACCGATCGCTGATTAGGATGGGCCCCGGGTTCCTTGCATCAGCCCCCAAGTTCACCTCTTCTAGTTTTTCCTTTGATAGGATTTATGTCTTCCTTTCTATATCCGTAAGTTTCTCCATGATCTTCGCAAACAGTATATTAGCCTTCCTCCTTCTTTCTTTTTCTATCCAAGGGGTCCCTCAAACCATGGGCATTGCTTCCTTCTTCTAGGATGGGAACCCCTCGGGATCCTGGAGATGGGAAATTCGACTCATCGTATCCCCAGTTTCCTCCAGGATCTCTTCCTGGGCTATCATGTAAGATGGTGGTCCGAGATCCTCTTGTAGGCTACATTCGGTACCGCGTGCCTTCATAAGCAATATTCTGCTTTCCCTCCAGGTTTCTTCTTCTTCTGCGATAGGAGCCCCCGGGATCCCGGATATATGGGAGCCCCTCGGGATCCTAACAATGAGATATTCTTCAGCTGGAGCCGATTCATCATAAAGTATATTTTTCACAAAGTTTATTATGTGCTGGATGAAAGGACTAAGATTGGCAACTTTTATGGGCTTCCCATTCAATCTCTCTTTCACGTGCTAATGGTACATTGAGAGGATCGGACAATACTTGTGATGTTGTGGTTGGCCTTTAGAGCTAGTTGTAGGTGTTCTTCATGGGTCTCTCGTATCTCCTCCAAATCTTGTTATTTCCATGGGTGAGCCCAATCATTGAGCTGCAAGAGATGATAGATGCAATCGTATAGTTGTTGAGTTTTTCAATAATGTTGATTTTGTTTGACTGACTTGCAATATAGTGTTTCTATTGATTTTCTTCAAAATATATTTAAGTCCACTTTGCATAATAGGCTTTAGCCCCCAAGACATGAGGCGGTTGTTGAATCATGCTTGATCCACTTTCTCTTGATGCTATTATGGAACTTCTATCCATTTTCGGATGCCTCCATTTTTTTTTATAACCATTTTACTTTGCTAGATTCGTGGAAATACTTCGCCTTTGCCGGAACTAACGATCTCTTAGGCTTTGCTGAAATTGAGGGTGTGCTTTAGCCTTGCTGGAATTAAGGATCTCCTCGGCTTTGTTGGGATCAAGGATCTCCCAGGCTTTACTTTCCTAGAGTCAAGGATCTCTTAGACTTTGCTGAAATTAAGAATGCACTCACCTTTTTGCCGAATAAAGGATGTACTCAAATTTTGTGACCTTGCCGAATAAAGGATGTACTCACTTTTGCCGGAATAAAGGAACTCCTCCGCTTTGTTGGCATCAACGATCTCCTTAGCTTTGCTTTCCGGAGTCAAGGATCTCCTAGACTTTGCTTTGGAATTAAGGATGTGCTCACCTTGCTGAATAAAGGATCTCCTCGATTTGTTGGAACCAAGGATTTCTTAGGCTTTGCTGGGATCAAGGATCTCCTAGGCTTTGCTTTCCGGAGTCAAGGATTTCTTAGACTTTACTGGAATTAAGAATGTACTCAGCCTTGCCGGAATAAAGGATCTCCTCGGCTTTGTTGGGATCAAGGATCTCCCAGGCTTTGCTTTCCTGGAGTCAAGGATCTCCTAGATTTTGCTGGAATTAAGAATGTACTCGGCCTTGCTGGAATAAAGGATCTCCTCGGCTTTGTTGGAACCAAGGATTTCTTAGGCTTTACCGGGATCAAGGATCTCCTCGGTTTTGTTAGGATCAAGGATCTCCTCGGCTTTGTTGGGATCAAGGATCTCCCAGGCTTTGCTTTCCTGGAGTCAAGGATCTCCTAGACTTCGCTGGCATAAAGGATGTGCTCACCTTTGCTGGAATAAAGGATCTCCTCAGCTTTGTTGGGATCAAGGATCTCCCAGGCTTTGCTTTCACGGAGTCAAGGATCTCCTAGACTTTGCTTTGGCATAAAGGATGTGCTCACCTTTTTGCCGAATAAAGGATCTCCTCAGATTTGTTGGAACCAAGGATTTCTTAGGCTTTGCTGGGATCAAGGATCTCCTAGGCTTTGCTTTCCTGGAGTCAAGGATCTCTTAGACTTTACTGGAATTAAGAATGTACTCACCCTTGCTGGAATAAAGGATCTCCTCGGCTTTGTTGGGATCAAGGATCTCCTAGGCTTTGCTTTCCCGGAGTCAAGGATCTCCTAGATTTTGCTTTGAATTAAGAATGTACTCAATCTTGCTGGAATAAAGGATCTCCTCGGCTTTGTTGGAACCAAGGATTTCTTAGGCTTTACTGGGATCAAGGATCTCCTCGCCTTTGTTAGGATCAAGGATCTCCTCGGCTTTGTTGGGATCAAGGATCTCCTGGCTTTGCTTTCCTGGAGTCAAGGATCTCCTAGACTTCGCCGGCATAAAGGATGTGCTCAGCCTTGCTGGAATAAAGGATCTCCTCGGCTTTGTTGGGATCAAGGATCTCCCAGGCTTTGCTTTCCTGGAGTCAAGGATCTCCTAGACTTTGCTGGGATCATGGAGCTAAGGAACTTGTCCATTTTGTTAACCTGCGCCATATGATATTATTATCAAGCTTGCTGCAAAATTATTTAGCCCCACAACGTGAGGAAATTGCTTTGCTATGTAATTTACATTTCATCAAATCTCTTTGATTCACTTATTTCTCTTTCTTCTTTTTCTTTTTAAACAAATGAAACAATATCATGAATTTTTTTAAAAGAAAGAATACATTAGCCCCCAAATGTGGGGCCATTTCTCTATTATGTAGCTCATAGAATCTTCATTTCATCAATATATTTCATTTGTTCACTTCTCTATTTTTCTTTAAAGCAATGAGACAATATTATGATTGTTTAAATATTACTACATGACCCCCTGTTTTTCTTTTAAAAAGCGGGGCAATGATCCATTATGTTCAAATTGTAAAGCGAGAAAACAATAACGCATAAAACTTATCTTGTGTTGGGAAATTCCCCAAAATTCTATATAGAGTCCCTCGGTAGAACATTTGTTGGAGGAACCCGCATTTTTGGGATCTTGATGTTGAATGCACTAAGAGGAACTTTCCTTCCTCTAGGTGTTTCCTAGCTTTGGAGCCATGCTTGCGAAGGGACTACTTTTTCCCTCTCCTTTTTCCCAGCCCCCCAGTGAGTCGCCAAAATGTGAGAGTGCTTTTTCTTTAGCACACAGGCCCAAGGATCCTGGGCCAAATAGTTGTGTTTTGGTGGACTGGGCTTGGTTCACCGCAGCTAAATATGGGCTGATTACGAACCAAGTTGTGCGCAAGTCATATAAATCTCCTCAAAGGCAAAAATACGATTCCTCCTAAGCAATAAAATACCATTATAAGTGTTTTAGTATCATAAAAGGATTCTTTACTCTTACAAAACAAGTAAAAGATGTTCATAATATTCACAATGAGAAAGAGATTGAAATAGAATATTTAAGACTTATCTTTTATCGTATAAACATTTTAAAGAATTCCTTCACTTGGTACCCCCGGGCGTCTTGTCGTGGGATCCCTGGGGCGTCTTGTCGTGGGATCCCGAGGCGTATTAGGCCGGTAAGAACCCGGAATCTCTGGTTCTTTGCACTATTAGGGTATATATATATATATATACACACATACATATATGTAAGTGAATTTTATGAGAATGATTCAGCCACGAGGATCCCGGCCCCAATTCTCACAGACTTACGCTTTTGCACAAGACTTGTGGGATTTGGAACTCAAGTCCGAGTGGCTTTGCTTGGGCAAGGACTCAGCTTTACAAGCAAGAATATATATGTATTGAGCAGCAAAAAGCAGTAAAGAAATATGCAAAGTAATTGTTAGAAATTCTCAAATCAATATGAGATATTTCATTATTTTTCTTGATTGTGGATTACAAATGTGCTCACTAAGACGTGATACAAGGTTCAAATAAGCTCAAAAATTACAGACTTTGATGGCTATTCAAGCCTCTAAGACTTGCAAAGTTTGAATCCTTTTGAATCCAAGTATGTGCTATAGTGGTCATTTCGGGATACCGGAGACATTCCTCTGTTTCTCTTAAATTTTACTGAGTTCTAACGACTCTGTTTTTGATATTTTTCCTACTGAAAATCCTCTGCCTTCAACATGGGTTTTCTCTTCCTTTTATAGTGTGTTTTCTAGGGCTCCATGGTACTAGTGATTTCTCTCTTTTGCCCTTCAGAGCTCGTCTTTGTGACATTTGCTCAAGGGCTGGTCTCTTCCCTTTTTTCTCATAGTTTTCATCTTTTATTGCTGTTTCTCTAAAAGTCATTTGCTGACTTTCCATTCCTCGGACGTCCTCGGCAAATTAGCCTTCAATCTCTCTTCTTTCAAGATTTCTCATTTAGCCGTCGGTGTTATTTCCTTGTTGTCATTATTCCCAAATAGTTGGAATCTTTTACTCATGCTGGGTTGAAAGTTCTCTTCCATTTGCTTCCCTTTATAGTTCTTCATTCTCGGGTTTCTCGATGTACCACTTTTTATTCATGAATTGTCACTCTCCAAGTTTCTGTTCTTTCTTTCAGTACCACTGGGTGCTTGAGAAGGACATATCTGTTCTTCATTTATTGTATTTCGTGGTAACCCTTTTGAGCTGTCTCAATCCCACGTTAGTCGTGTCTTTGCACGTCCCGAGGATCCCGAGCCTCCTCGCGACCTCTGGGTATCCCGGCCCAGTTCTTTCACCGGATTTTGCTGGACTTTTTAATGGCCTTTTTGCTGGAAATCTGAACATAAATTGGGCCTTAATGTTGATTCTTCTTGCTGCTTGAATTGGGCCTTCTTTACTTTCATGGAATGTGAAATTTTAGCCTTCAACAAAGATCATATCAAAATTAGGGTTTTTAATGCCCTCAAGAGTCAACCTCGGGTCAAACTTAGTTAAAGTTGACAAAAATCTTCGAAAAGCTTGAGTTTGATGTAAAAGCATGAAAAATGTTGTTTTGGAGTGGTTTTGACCAATTTTGACCTTTGATTAACCATGGGTTGACTAGGGGCATTTTGACCTAAAATGGCACTTTGTTTGCTCCAATGCTTGCAAAGGTCGTAATATGTCAATCTTGAGGTTCCCATGGTTCCACGGCATGCAAATCGAGGGTGAACAAAATATGGTATCTACACTCATCTTTTTAAAGGTCCTATACCCTTTTCAAAAATTCCCTTCTTTTTCAAAAATATTGACATAATGACCCCTTTTTTAATTTAAAAAAAGAATTTTTTTTCCATGTGTCGAAAAGTTTTCAATAAAAAAATCTTTTTAAAAAATCTCCCTTTCAAATACCATTATAATGTCATTTTTTCCAACCAAAAAAAAAAAAAAAAAAAAAAGAATCCCTTAAAAAAGTGTTCAATTTTTTTTTTTTTAAGTCCTACATTTTTCAAAGAACATAATAGTTATGATGGCCAATTTTTTTTTTTTTTAATCCTTTTCAAAAGAGAGTTGCAATTTTCAAAAATGGACCTTTGTTAAAAAAAAAAAAGAATTATTTTTCAAAAAATATATACTCATCTCCCAAAATTTTTTTTTTATTTTAAATTACCCAGTTTCAAAAAAAAAAAAAAAAAAAAAAAAAAAAAAAACAAAAACAAAGAAAGGGGTGATACATTTTCCAATAAAGCATGCATCATTTTGCATTTCCTCTTCTTTTTTTTTTTTCTTTTAAAAAAAAAATCCAAGCCATGACCATTTCTCAACCATCTTCTTCTTAAAAAGCATACATACCTTCTTCTTTTTTTTTTTTTTTTTTTTTTTTTTAGAAAAAGATCATCTATTTTTTGAAAAATTGTTCTTAAAAAAAAACACTTTTCAAAAATATGTAGAAATTTTATCAAAAAAAAAATTGTTTCCCAAAAAAAAACCCCTTTTTTAAAAAACAACAAATTTTTTTCCAAAAACTCATTCAAAAACCTTTTTCAAAAAAGTCATTGGTTCCATCATGCATTCCTTTTAAAAACAATCCTTTTGTAAAATGCATAATTTTCCTTTCAAAATATCCTTATCATTTTTGAAAAACTCATGCATGTAAAATCTTCTTCTTTTCAAAAAAAATCATCTTTTCATATAAACTTCTAAAAAATAAGTTTTTTCTAAATAATAAATCCAACTTTAGTCTAGTTTTTGTAAAATCTTATTCCCATACTTTTTTAGAGTTGTTGTATAAAATACAAATTCATTATCACTCTTGCATTAATGCATCATGCATCATTCTTAGAAATTCACTTAAATAAATAGCCCATTTGTTGGTGATTTTTCCCATTTAATTGAAAAAGTTAGGAGCATAATTCTCCTTTTCATACATGACCTCACACATTTTGTTTTGATGTTTTTCCCTTTTCCTTTTTGTCCCTTTCAACCAAAATCGTCAGTTGAAATGATTGTCTAGGCGAAAAATGGTCCAAGATCATCCAAAGCCCTGCAAGGGGAAAGTGAAGAATGGAAGAGGTGGAGATCACCGGCGTGGTGCCTTCCACAAAGCCTCCGATGATAAAGTCAGGCAGTTGAGAGAGAAAAAAAAGGGCTTAATATCAAAGTATTAGAGTATATTGGTTAGAACTAAGTACCTCTCCAGGTTCCGAGGTACATATATATACATACATATATATATATAAATATATATATGCTTGCTTCCTTCTCCTAGCCGTTGGAGGCGTTTAATGGTGGCATCAATGGAGTATCTGCAATGCCTCCCTGAGGTGTTAATGAAAGGATCTCTGTTCCTCCAATGGTAAGGAGACTTATTGTTGATGTCTAATGCCTCTCCATTAATTGTGAGTTAATGGTCTTTCCTTTGTCCACCGGATATTATTAAGGATGACGACTGGTTGTTCCTTCATCTAGTGGTGACTCTTAAGGACGAGGAAACTTCCTGAGGAAATTATGCCGAGCCTATTAGTTACCCCCCTATTCCGATGTCTTCCAATTGAGGATGGCCATGGGAATATGTAAAGTTTTTGTTTTTGTTTTTGTTTTTTTTTTTTTTTTTTTGCAGTTATGGTGCTTGGGGTTCCACCATTCTACATTAATTGCGTAGTGGCGGCATGGCGTGCATTGTAGCCACGCATCACGCCTGTGTTAGCTGAGGGGTCTTGGTTCCGATAAGACCCTTCAGCTTTTCTTATTCTTTTTTCGTTTTCCTAGGCATCCTTTTAAACCCCTTGTCTTCCTCTTCTTTCCCCTTCATTTTCCTTTTGCATTCACTCCTTTAATTTCTCAGTTTCCTCTTTTTCTCAAGTACGCCCCCCTTTTTTGCTCCTTTTTCCTTTTAGAATTTTTATTTCTTCCTTTTTGTGCTTGGTGGTTGACTATTCCAATATTAGGCGTACTTCTCCCTCTGTTGCATTCTTTTTTGCTCGTTTGGGTGCATCTTTAGGTTTTCTAGTAGCCATTGTCCGCGAGTTGGGGATTTTGTTTTAGGTGACAGTAGCTTAGGCCTAGTGTTGGGTAGTTTATACCCATTGTTGCGCCAATCCTTGGATTGGTTTGGGTCTATGCGAGAGGCCTTAAGGAGGGAAAGTATGGGTTACGAGGTTATAACAAGCGACTTAGAGACAGGGCTGTCATCTAGTGCTAGCACGGCCGGGGCTAAGATGGATACAAATGCTTTCGTACCCTTGTCTTCCCAACCTTCCGTTTCTGCGCCACCTCGATCATTTCACGCCCTCAAAGAAGAGTGCTCCTTGAAAGAAGAAACCTTTGGTAGATTTAGGGATAGGTTCCGCTTTCCCAAGGAGATTAGGGTTCGCCTTCCTAGGAAGGGCGAGAAGTCTTATACGTTTACCCATGGCGAGGTATGTTTCAATTACTCATATCGGGAATGAGCCCATTCAGTTTCTAATAGCTCTGTTTGTGATAAGATCCTGAGAGATGGGATCTCCACCTCTGTAGAGAGGATGGCTTCCATGCCGTAGACCAAGGAATACGAGGTTGCAGCCATGGAAGTACGAATAGAAGTGCAATAGGTGCACAAGGTAAATGGCAAGAACTCATGCCAATCCTTATAGGTGTCTGTCATCTTCACTAAGATCTTCTTTATGTTTTTGTTGGCTGCTTCCACTGCGCCATTCATCCGAGGACGATGAAGGAACCGAATTCTATTGTTCGATCTTGAACTGTTGGTAGAGTTGCTTGATCATTTCCCCATTCAGAATTTTTCCATTATCTGTAATGAGTTCTCCTAGCACGCCATATTGGCAAATGATGTTTTGTTTCAAAAATCGAGCCACCACAGCTTGGATGACACTTTTGTAGGAAGTAGCCTCCACCCACTTGGTAAAGTAGTCGATGGTCATTAAGATATCACAGGTCCGATGACATCCATACCCTAAGTTGAAAGAGGCCACGGCGCTGCTAGAGAGTGTAGGGGTTGGGGAGGAACATTCTTCCTATTCTGATAGACTTGGCAATGATGGCACATCCTCACATAATTTTTCGGGCCAATAGGGGTCCACCGGCATGGGCTCCAAGCAGGCCTATTAGAAACCGAATGGGCTCATACATCTAAAAACCTTGACACAAATGCATGAACATTGCTAATGCATGACTTACTCTTTACTTACTTTTTTAGCAAAGATAGCACATATGGCATTAATGCATGAACATGTGAATGAATGGCATTAGCAAACAAGCATGTTAAAAGGTGAGTAAACATTTTATGAGGCTTAAAGCATGTGAAAAGGAGGCTATGTAGACAAACATGTGAAGACAGAAACAAAATAAGCAAAAATTAGGGTTTTCTAGGTAATGGCATCGTGCACGCTAGAACAGCTCTGCGTACACATGAGTTTAGCCTGCGTGCGCAAGCTAGATCATGCATATGTAGATCATTATCAAGAGACCCTAATCAACACAGAAATAAAGCGAAAACCAAAAATGTAAAATCTAGCAACTTATTATGCTTAAAGACATAAAGAAAACCTAAAACTAACCTAAACAAACATAAGTAAACTAATAGATTTTTGTTCATTCAAAAGGTTATATTTTCCATTTTAACACTCCTAAAGTCAACTAAATATCTTATTGGGCTCTAAACTAGTCTTGGGCCTTAGATTTCGAGCATCATTGGGGAACGGGGGCTCAAGTCATAAGTGGTACAAAATGCGGTGTCTACACTCACCAACTCAAAGCCCAAAGTCACTTGATTTCTTATTGATCAGAAAGGACAAACCATGCTGTTTGGACCAACGCAATGTTTATTACGTTACAAGTTGAGAGGTGTAATATCCTAGCTATGGGAAATAATAAAACAACAAGCCCACCCTACAAAAGTAATGGCCCATAGATCTTATCCTTAGGTCGGTCCATGTTAAAATTGCATTGCATTTTATGTGTTTGTTTTAATTGCTTGAATGATTGAGATGGATGGGGATGTAGCTTTGATTAAACCAAAATACCTTTTCATAAAATAGAATCTAGTCAAGATTAGAGGGAAGACTTGAAAGAGAACCAAAATGTGACAATGAAGCAAGCTCTAGTTCAAGGTCCGTCACAATACAGTAGCTATTACGCATAGAAAATACTCCACAACTCCAGCACCACAACCCAGTGTTTAATTCACAAGACAGTCCAAGTGACAGAAGATTAGAAGATTCTATCACCATGGCAGAAAGGAATGAGCGTCGAACATCAAGAATAGATGATCATCCAAGAGTTACTAAATACAATGGTAGCCGATAGACCAAGAATGTATTGACCCCTTGTGATGAATTAACAAATTAATTAGCCAAGTTAATTAATTAATTCAATTAGCATGCAAAATGAGTGGTAGTATAAACAAATCACCAAATAACTAAATGCAACAGAAAATAAATTGACACTGTGATTTTTTTACAAATGGGGAAAACCTACACGGCAAAAATCTCACCGAGTGATTTTAAGGTCACCACTCTTGAGAATCCACTATTCTCAAAACAAGAGGTTACAAGTAAAGAAAACCCAGTACCTTATACCAACCTACGATTGAACCCTTACCCCAATACCCAATTGGACTTGTTCTGTAGTGACAATCTCTTCTTTTAATGCACGGCTCCTAGTATGTGATTAACCAATTCGATGCACGATCCCAAGACGCTTCTTACTCACCAACTTGAGAAAGATGTTAGTTGCAAAGTTCTTCAGTTCATCATACGATGAAGATCACGAAACTCCTTGGTTACAAAACCCTACAGTGTACAAACACAACAGCTTCTTTAAGAAAAAGATGGACTAGAGAAAATTCTATCTCCAGTCACAATTTGCATGCACAATTTGTTAGGTGGTGTACTGTCATGAGCAACCAAAAATAAAACATGTACTAATAAAAATATATGTAGTAGTATGAGTAAGGATCGTTCCCACGGAGAGTATCTAGCCTAAATTTATGCTATGTGAACAAGGAGGGGGGGTTTGAGTATAATGAAAACAATTTTAAGGAAAAAAACTAAGGAACAATTCAAATTAAAATATCGAAATCAATCAAAAGAACAAACCTTGGTCTAAGCCAACATCCACCATCAAAATTTTACAACTAATCATCGATACAAGTATATATCAATTCACACTTTGAATATTCATCGTTGGAACTATTTTCCTATGTCTCCTTAGTCGTAGTTAATTAGAAAACAAGCAATTTAATAAATCCTAACTATTAAACAACCCAAGAAAAGTGCTAAAGGTTTAATCTAGTAGCAGCCTTAAGAATTAGAGAGATCGATGAAGCTACACAACACAAGCACAAGCGGTTGCATTTAATATAGTAGAGCATTCTTCCTAAGCTTTAATAATTTCTAATGCAGCAAATCATTAAATCTTGGTTGCTTCACAAATTAGAGAGATCTAACAATTACTGATTTGATATCTAACCTAGCAGTAGATTGCAACGAATAATAAACTAGTAGGCCTCCTAGTAATTAAACGAGACAATCATGAAAATAGGCATAGAAGAACATCCGATATTCAAAGTATAAACTGAACATAAAAACAAATTAGATCACATAGTTTTATTGATTCCGAGGCTTCAGTTTCCTTCGACCAAGTATAAATTTTTTAGCCATGCAGGGCCATGCTAGGAAACTCGAAGGAGAAAATTAGAGAAGAGGGGAGAGAGAGGTGTGTGTGTCCAATTTTGATTTCTCCTCCCCTCTTTTACATGTTAATTACCTCTTTCCCAAGCTTACAAAATCTCCTAAAAATATTCTAAATAATAATATCCAAATCTAACTAATTACGAAAAAATATTAAAAATAAAACAAAGTCCTAATATAACTAGGAAAGTGGTGTTTTTCAGCTGGAATTTTCGTGCACCATATCTAGAAGCTTCAAAATAAACCACATCAAGTATTAGAATTTCAGGCAAAGGAACATTCTAGAACATCAACAATGCAGGTGCAGCCACTTCAAGCCCAATTTCGACCTTGATGCAGCTCGTATCTCTCAAAACTAATGCCTCCATTTGCATCCTAAATCAAAATATAAGAATAATGAGTACATTTAGCCACCAAATAAGTGTAAAAAGACTAAATATTAACGGAGAAAAATATGACAATTTGCATTCTCATCATTAGGGTTAAGCCTCAAACTATACTTGATAAGACATTTGAATAGCTTTCTCAAATCTATCAAATGATCTCTAGGAGTGTGTGACTTGGCGATCATGTCATCCACATAGACTTCTATCTCCTTATGCATCTTATCATGGAACAAGGTTACCATGGCTCGTTGGTAGGTCGCACCGGCATTCTTCGAGACTTAATGGCATGACATCGTAGGCTTAAGTTCCCTAATGGGTAGTGAATGCAACCTTGGCCTTGTCTTCTTGACCATCTTGATCTGATTATAACCCAAGAACCCATTCATAAAGGAGAACATGTTGGTCGCAATGTTATCAATCAAGGTATTGATATGTGGCAAAGGAAAATTATCCTTTGGGTTGGCCTGATTCAAATCTCTATAATCAAAGCATATGCGTACTTTCCCATTCTTCTTTGGCATGGGACCAGTGTTTGCAACCCAATCGGAGTAGGCTATGGCTGTAAGAAAACTAGCACTTAACTGCTTTTCTACTTCTTTGATTTTCGGGATAGTCTCAGATTTCATCCTTCAAAGAGCTTGCCATCATCGGGGGCATTTGGGTTTAACCAAAAATCCTCTGGACAACAATCTTTGTGTCTAGTCCTGGCATATTTTGATGAGACCAAGCAAATATTTCCTTGAATTCTTTCAACAGAGCTATGAACTCATCTTACATGTCCTTGGGAAAGTTTACCCTAATCTTGACAGGTTTTTCCTCCTCACCTTCCTCGGCTAGGTTTGTCACCTCTATCTCCTCTATATTGGGCTTGGACCCTTCACTCTCTCTGTTCAGAGCTTCTTGGATGTCTTGAGGTAAGTTCAGAACCTCTTCCAATCCTTCAACATCATGGTCCAAATCCATCGCCTTATTCACATCTTTCGGACCCTTGTTATGGCAAAGGGACGATGTACCCACTTGGAAATCAGAATAGATCCTATAGAGCGGAACATATACAAAGAAACATAAGATAATTTGTACTCATATATTCATAGGAACGCAAATAAAGAGAGATTCAAGAATTTTCCAAAATAGCACGCTGAATATTTCATTAATGGATTATGGGTAAGGGGAAAACAAAGTTCATTCCTGATAATGATATAAAGGGAAATACTCTTTTTTGTTGTTTCTAGAAAAAGAAACTGGGTGAAATGGACAAGGAATACAAATAAAGTAGGAAATGACATAAGCATGCAAAACAAACTAAATATGTTATTCCAACCCTATCAGGTGATTGGAAGGCCCAACCATTCGATGATGGAATACTCCTTACTCAACCAAGACAACCATAAAGAAAGGCTTGATGGTCCAAAGGCCTGCCATCTCGCCTAGCATCCCCGATCGGATTGTAAAGGTCGAATTATCTTCAGATGAAACGATAGCGTTCATAGAGAACTCTTTGGGATAGAGCCGAATGATACTAGCCAGATTAGTCTCCTCATGCTTTAATTCCTTGAAAGGTTCTAGCATAATGACCTCGGCCAGAGCCAGAAAAGTGGCCCCGATATGGGAATAGACATCCTTAGAGCGGAACACTTCCTTTTCTTTCCTTTGGAAGCTTGAAAGAGTTCTTCATGAGTAGGTTCATACCCCAAACCGAATCTTCCTTTGTTATCTAAAAGTTTAATTAGAGCAAGGCTCCTATGTCCTACTGCTCTGAGGCTTTGGCCTAACTTGTACCCAAACTTGAGCATTTTCTATGCGGTCATCAAAATAGCTACGGGCCAGTCGGACTTAGGCTTTGAAACAATGTGAATCATGGAAACTAATTCAAAGTTGTGGAAGGATGCTTCTAGAAAGGCATTGGCATCAATGTAGGGAATAGATATCTCTTGGAAGATAGTCATGGGCTCTTCAACCATAATGGTGATCAACTAATTCTTAGATATGAATTTGAGCCTCTGATGGAGGGTAGACGTGACTGCACTACTGCATGTAACCAAGGCCTCCCTAAAAGCAATGTTATGAATACTGTTTCGATGCCCGTTTCAGTTTGTCTATTGGAATGGAATATTTTGGTACCGGCCTATTTCATTGTACGGTTTTAGACATTTTCGAATTGCCAATATATATATATATATATATTAGTAATTAATAAAAAAATGTTATTACTTATTGCTATTCTTAAGCCAAATTTTGTAAATGTAATATCATTTAATGAATGTAATATAGTGTAATAAAAGAAATATTGCCATAATAATAAAGTGATTAGATTGATTATTTTAAAATTTAAATTTGGGTATTTCTGTAAATAAACAAACATTGATGGATATTAATAAACTAGGAAGCTTCTAGGAAACCCCCTTTTCAACTAACCCCAATACATCACCCATGTGCAATGACTTATTCTTCTTCATTTCAAATTCCCATCAGTTACTTACAACTTCTTAGAAAGTTTCAAAGACCCATACTAGAAGTTTAACGGTAGGATTGAAGAAGAAATTTTCAAACACAACTAAAACTTGAGCTTCCATAGCAAATTCGATTTGAACTTCTTTAGGTGATCATTGCTAGGTGGAAACATGTTGTGCTAATGGGTTTGTTAGTTTATGGGTTTTTTTTTTTTTTTTTTTTTTTTTTTTTGGTGGCTAAAAATTGCTACTAGCCGAAATTGACCGAAATGGTCGAAATGACCCGAAACTGGTCGAAAATGGACTCGATGTGGAATGGGTGGTATTACCGTTCTGGATTGCATCCCAAGATGAAATATTCCAGCCATTTTGGCCGGAATTGAATGGATTTAATAATATAGCCTAAAAGCATATTGTATGAAGAGTCCACTTTAATCACTTGGAAGTTAACCATGAAGGATGTCTAGTCGATCTCAATCATTAGCTCAATTTCGCCTTTCACTTTGCGATGCATGCTGTCAAAGGCTCAGATGATCATGGTGCTAGGCCGAATAAGAGACATATCTACTTTCGGGCGCTCTAGAGTGGTCATTGAGTAGACATTCAAGGCTGATCCATTATTGATTAATACCCCTGCGACAATCATGTCCTCACAATGGGGGCTATGCTAAAAGTGGAGGGGGACGTGCTCACCATCACCATCGAAGAGCCAAGTGATCCTCTACCACCATCATGCTTGCTAATAGGCAACTTCGTAATTGGACTTGGGTTGGGTTTTCCACGAATATGGGAAAAGAAATTTTGTAATGCAAGTTCAGATGTACTTTTCTACATATTTAGTAAGATGAATTCTAGTTTGGCTTATTTTGATGTGTACCATAATATTGAAATTCTGCACTTAAATGATTCTAATGAATTTGAAAATTAAATTAATAAACAATTGGAAAAGAAAATTGAACCTGTGGAACCAATTTTTGAAACTCTTAGTTTGGACAATGATGAGAATCCACACTTAATTAGAATTGGCTCAACCCTAAATAAAGAAGAAATAAGAGATCTCTAAGAACTACTCACAAAATGCAAGTTCGGATGTACAAATTTATGGCACTCGTATTGTCACAGAACACACACATAGTGTCTTGAGTGATTCAATAATCATGTAGAAGCTTCTTCATCCATAATAATTGTGCATAACAACTCGTCATTGCAATGTACTCAGCTTCAACCGTTGATAAAGAAACTGAATTTTGTTTTTTGTTCATCCAAGACACTAGGTTATTTCCAAGGTAGAAGTAACCACCAGAAGTGCTTTTCCTGTCATCAATGCACCCAGCCCAGTTAGCATCAGAATATCCAGCTAGGCACTCATTCAAGTCTCTTGAATACTAGATTCCATAATCAGATATGCCATTTATGTAGCGGATAATTCGTTTGACTCCTGTCAAGTGTGACTCTTTGGGTCCCGCCTGAAATCTAGCACATACTCCTACACTAAAAGCGATGTCCGGTCTGCTAGCGGTGAGGTAGAGAAGATTACCAATCATGCTTCGATAAAGTGTTAGATCCACTTCTACACCTACTACATCACGACTTAGTTTTGCTGAGGAACTCATGGGAGTGGAAGTGTATTTCTTAGAGTCTAGGCCGAATCTCTTTACAAGATTTTTGGCATATTTCTCTTGAGAGATAAATATCCCATCTTCCCGCTGTTTCACTTGAAGCCCTAGGAAGTAGTTTAACTCTCCCACCATGCTCATCTCAAACTCCATTTTCATTTCTTCCGAGAATTCATGAGCTAGGTGATCGATTATGGATCCGAAGACAATATCATCCACATAAACTTGAGCAACAAGGAGAGATTTCTCATCTCTTTTGACAAACAAAGTTCGATCGGCTTGACCTCTCTTGAAACCATGATGCAAGAGGTATGTGGTGAGGCGATCATACCAAGCTCCTGGTGCTTGTTTCAGCCCATATAATGCCTTATTCAGCCTTAACACATGATCCGAAAAGTGAGGGTCTTGAAACCCCTTTGGTTGCTCAACAAACACTTCTTCATTTAAAAACCCGTTCAAGAAAGCACTCTTCACGTCCATTTGATATAACTTGAAGTTCATAATGCATGTTATGGAGAGAAGAATTCTGATTAACTCTAGTCTTGCAACTGGAGCAAAAGATTCATCAAAGTTTATGCCTTCAACTTGAGTATATCCTTAAGCCACCAATCTAGACTTGTTTCGGACAATTTCACCATCTTCATCAGTCTTGTTCTTGAAGATCCACTTGGTGTCGATTACATGTGTATCCTTGGGCCTTGGTACCAACTCCTATACATCATTTCTAACAAATTGATGCAACTCTTGGTTCATGGACTCTACCCAATTTTCATCCTTCAAGGCTTCCTCCACTTTCTTTCTTTCAAATTGAGCAAGATAGCAGTTGTATGTCACATGATTTGCACTACAGGCTAGTCCTTTTCTCAACCAAATTCGTTCATCCAAATCACCAATGATATTGCTTGAGGGATGATTAAGAGTTACCCTTGACGATGGTCTCTTGGAAGTTGAAGGTTCTCATCACGAGAGATCGAAGGCTGAACTTCAAGAGGGGTGAGTGGACTAGAAGATCCTTGAGTTGATCTAGTCTCCCTTCTTGATATAGAAGGTGTAAACTCCTTTTCTAGTGATTCTTTATCAGCATCCTCACCATCATCATCAATATCCTTTTCGGAGATAGTGTCATCGATGACCACATTTATTGATTCCATCACCGTCTTAGTGTGCTTATTGTACACTCTATATGCTCGGCTATTTGTTGAGTATCCTAGGAAAATCCCTTTCCTCACTCTTAGCATCAAATTTTCTAGGATTCTCCCTATCATTGAGAATATAACACTTGCTTCCAAATACTCGAAACTATTTCACCTTCGGCTTTCTTTCTCTCCAAATTTCATACTATGTCTTCTTTGTTCTTGCCTAGAAGTAAATCCTATCCCCAATGTGAAATGAAGTATTTACTGCTTCAGCCCAAAACTTTTGTAGAATTGTTTTGTTTAGTAACATTACTCTTGCCATTTCTTGAATCACCCTGTTCTTTCTTTTAACTACCCCATTCTGTTGTGGAGTTTTTGGAGCTAAAAATTCCTTCTTGATGCCATGTTCATTGCAAAATGCTTCAAACTTTGCATTTTCAAATTCCTTCCCATGATCACTTCTTATCTTAACCATGGGAACTCCCTTCTCATTCTACAGCCTCTTGCATAGCCTTTCCATCTTGTCACATGCTTTTGACTTCTCTCTAAGAAATTCCACCCAAGAATATCTTGAGAAATCGTCAACAACCACCATAATATAGCACTTTCCACCCATGCTTTCTATTCTTGTTGGACCCATTAGATCCACATGTAGCAATTCCAAAGGGCAAGAAGAAGCAACCACATTTACTTTCGGATGGCTTGACTTTGTTTGTTTTCCCAATTGACATGGACCACAAACTTTCTTCTCAATTTTTCCAAACGTTGGTAAACCAATCACAGCTTTAACCTTTTATACTTTTGCCACTTGTTTATAATTAGCATGTTCAAGTCTTTGATGCCACAACTCCAAAAGATTCACTCAAGCACTTCAACATGCTATGCTTGGTTTAGGAATGACCCCATAACAATTATCGGTGGTCCTCAGTCCCTTCAAAACCTGAACTCTTTCTTCATTTAGGATTAGACATCCTTTCTTTGAAAATTGGACTAAGAAGTCTTCATCACAAATCTGAGTGATACTCAGCAAGTTCACTTTCAATCCCTTAATGTACAGCACATCTGTTAACAAAGGCAGTCCTGGAATATCCACGGTTCCCTTTCCAAGAACTTGTGAGTGACTACCATCTCTAAATGTTCTCTTTAAGAGTTTTGAACAAAAACTTATCTCCAGTCATATGTCTTAAACAACCACTGTCAAGATACCACAAACATGAATTAAATACTTTCAATGCGGTATGAACAAAAAGACAAGCATGAGATAGGCATTCTTGACCATCAAAGCAGGACTCATCTTTCTTTACTTCATTCATAGATGAGTGAATCTTTCTTTTCGGACAATCTAGTTTGTCACACAAACGTCTATTCCTTTTCTTATATTTGTCAATTAAGGAATTTGACTCACACAAGCTATTATGAATATCATGATTCCTATGAACTAGAGATTTCAGCATGTGTATAAATATTCTAGCATGTTTCTTTGATTTGAATAACTCTAAAAATTCATTACTAGAACAATCTCCAAAAATTCTCATAGAGTCATTTTCACAAACACCTTTACTATGCTTCATGTTGGCCTTTACCATATCACTTTCCATGGCAAACCAAGAGGGTCAAGGATAACACTCAGGTATTTAAACCACAAACAGTGTACCTACTCTGATACCAATTGAAAGCTCAAAAATGTATTAAAAACAGAAGAGCAATTTAGACCTCCAAATAAAAGTTACGGCTCGATAGATTTTACACTAACTTAATTCTAAGTGCGGAATAGTGTAAATACGAGCGGATAAACAAATAAGCTACTCTAACACATATTCATATAAACACAGTAGTAAAATGAAACGCAAAAGAGTAGGAAAGGAGAAAGAAAACACAGATAACACGCCGATGTGTTATCGAAGAGGAAACTCAAGAACTCGGCGAAAAACCTCTCTGCCGCCCTCCAAGCAGTAATCGATCCACTAAACAATCAGTTGGGATACATGGGTTAGTAAGAGACCCTCCAAGCCTAATCTACCCACTGTACCTAAGCCCTCCAAGCTCCTACTCCAACAAGGTTTCTCGGAACCATGTCTTGTCTAGCTCTCTGGATCCCGCAACAAGCTCCATTTTGCATCTACCATCCTTGGCTTCTTCCAATACTTCCCAGTAGCACCAAAACCTCACTTGACACTCTGAAAGGGTGTGTTAAGTGTTTGGGCTATGAACCTTTCAGTGGTATGGAAATGGAGAGGTAGGAGTTGAGGAAATCCATAAGCTTATGTGTAGAGATATATGGGTATGATAATCTCTAACTCTCAATGTGTTTGGCTAGGATTTTCTCTCGTAAGCACTCCTTAAAATTTGTGGGTAATATGGGTATATATAGTGTGGGTACAGAAAGTGTGTATCGGATAGTATAGTATGGTAGAATAGAATGTTTCGCCGGTGTCTCGCAGGAAGGCCTTACCCACGAGATACTCGCAAAACACAGCTATCTCCATCCGTACTAACTCTTCACATTCCAGTCATGTGCAAGGCACATGCTTCACTTCGCGGGATGCTTAGTCGTGAGCTACCCATGAGAAATCTTCTGGCTTCAATTGCTTGAGTCTTCACACTCTCTCTCTCTATCACACAACCCTTACAATCAAATCCCACAATAAATACAGGGTACAAAAGATTGAATATAATTACAATCAAATTTAGCACAGAATAAAAGCCAACTAAATACATAGTTGTAAATCATAACTTTACAAATAGTTTCAAGAGTTGGTTCCATATGTTCAATTTTCTTTTCCAATTGCTTATTAATTTCATTTTCAAATTCATTTGAATCATTTAAGTGCAAAATTTCAATGTTATGGAACACATTAAATTAAGCCAAATCTGAATTCATCTTATTGAAAATATTGAAAAGTACATTGGAACTTGCATTACAAAATTCTTTCCCTATGTTCTTAGAAAACCCAACCCAAGTCCAATTATTAATGGGCCCTATGATAGGCATGATGAGCTTGGAAGGATCACTTGGCTCTTCATTGGTGATGGTGAACACATCCCCACTCATCTTTATCATGGTTTTCATTGCTTCAACATCTATGTAGTTCACCTAATCGACCTCTTCTTGCACTTCTTCGATCACCACAAAGGGCTTCTCCTTAAAAGTGAGTTTTTCATTAAAGAACATCTCCCAGCCTAGATATACCCTTCCATCTTTTCCCACCCAAGGTTCGGGGAAGCCACAATAGGGGAAGTCTCCTCCTTCTTTCACAAAATTCCCATTGAGAGTGCCATGGTTTTTCTTGATTTCATTGCAGCATTCAAGGAATCCTAGACCCTCCTTGGTCACTTGAGTCTTGATATTGGTGTTAGAATTATGTGCCCTCAAAAAAAGTACTATGCATTTTTTATTTGATAATAAAATTTTATTTTCACATACATAATTTTTATAGGTATATTTCATTGTTTAAATGTGGCATGTGACGTTGCCTCTGTAGAAAAATCATGTTAATGGTTAAGGAACCAAAAACAGGGAGTAATGATTTTTCATAAATTATTAAATTGTTCTAGGTTGTGGATATTAATTGAATATCACCATTGAAGCCTACACTTGTTGTGCTGCTATGTGATAGGGTGATTTACTCCATCATTGAAGTAGTGATTTTAAGTAGACAAGTGGGTTTAATGTAATAAGTACATACACTGAATCAAATCCGATCAAGAACACCTTATGGAGTGATCACTATTAATTAAAAGGTTGTTCTATCACAATTTTTCTATTATCCTCAAATATGAAAGGTTTGTGTATATTTATTTATTATGCATATAACTTTGAAAATATCAACTGGTGATGCTAATTTTAAAGGCTATATACAGACATGTTGGATTATGTGTGTAATGAGTAAAATATGTAAATGCTCAACAATGAATCCACCAGTCTCTAAAGAAGACAAGATATTTAGTTGATTTTCATATTGAAGTTGGACCCAAAACAAAATGGACCAGTGACATTTTTCAAAAAAAATTTTCATATATATAATATTGTGTGTGTATATATATATATTTAAAGAGTTTTTCAAAGATATTTTGGAGTCCAATAGAAATTATGAAATCAAGAAATTAAGGGTTACATAGCTAGGGACATAACAGTGATATTAATCCAATCTTAGTGGCTTGTGGCAATATAGTGTGGTGGAAGAACATAGATATAAAATTGTAAGTAATGGGACCTCATTTGTAATTCTCTAATCTTCAGGGGTCAATTGCAATGTGTTGATGGACATTATTGCAATCAGTAGAAGTTCAAATAGTTTTTTGATATGGTTGAGAAAATTAAGGAACAATTTTGAAAGAGTTTCAAGATAAGTCAATAACATTCAAAAAGTTATTGATTAATCCTATAGCTGAAGATTAGGATCCCTAAGGATCCAATGTCCAATCTCTTTCTTAGGTTTTAGAAGTCTTAAATAAAAAATAAGATTTTAAAAATATCACATCATGTGTTGGCCATCAGAACTACTGAGTAATACTGTAGTCTTTTGAAAACCCAAAAATAAACACAGAGAGAGAGACGTGAATACCTTGGGAGGCAACACGCTTGGGTTGTTAAGAGAGGTACATAATTTTGTTCTATTTAGAATCTACGGTTGTGTGGTACAACGATATCTAAATGAAAATATAAATTTTGTTTTATATTTCTTCCGCAAAAACTAACAATTGGGGAACTCGACTACCCCTTTTCCTTCCTTTCCAAGGCCCATACCAAGCATGTATCCCATGTTCTTCATCATTGCAATCATCTCATGGCTACAATATGGAAACAAATCGGTAGCATACTTTTCATCCTTCAATCCATAGTCAACCATGTTCACGAACTCAAAGCCACTCATTTGAATTTCACTCCCTCCTTCTTCGAGCCCACAAACCGATGCTAGGATCTTACCATCTCCAAGCACTATAGCAATCCCTCCTTTCCATGGGATCTTCATCTTTTGGTGTAGTGAGGAAGGAATTGCCCCATTAGGGTGAAGCTAAGCCCTTCCCAAGAGAAAATTGTAATTTGGGGTGATGTCCATGACATGATATTCTACAATGGTTTCCATTGGCCCAATCTTGCAAGGAGACTTGAAAGTACCCATGACCTTTCTTGAAGTGTTTTCGTATGCCTTTACAGTCAAGGGAGAAGGAATGATGGTCTCCATGTCTTAAGCCAACAGTGAGGGCAATCCTAAAAGGACAAACATTCATGGCGGATCCATCATCAATAAGAACCATTGGAACCTTGGCACCCATGCATTCAATGGTGGTTTTCAATGGTTTAGTGTGAGTAGCTCCTTCGGGAGGGAGATCTTCATCGGAAAAGGTAAGGAGAGGGTGTGAGAAACCTTCAACTCCCATGATAGACAAAACTTCTTGTGGTGTAGTTTCTATTTGTACTTCTTTCCCATTCAAGGCGTCCAAGAGAGCATTACAGTGTTTTGAGAAGCCGTGAGCAAACCCCACACAGACACATGAGCTTAGGTCTTCTTAAATTGCATTAGGACCCTATCCTCCTCTTCTTTGTCTCTTGTGGGTTTTATGGGTTTGGATCCTTCCCCTAGATCCCTACCAAGATGATCCTTCTCTAAAAAGAAAGGATCTTAGGAAGGTGTTAGGCACCCAAGATCGCCCAACCCTAAGGTTAGCCTCCTATCATTGTGTCCTATATCCTAACCCTATTAAAACTAATCAAATACTTGTATTCTAGACTCACACACATACACACACACACACATACATCTAACAAACAACATGGCATTTTTAACCCTAAACACATACTTATGCATCCATCCAAATAAAAGAGAGCCAAACATATTGAAGTAACCCTAATCATACATCTAACATATGAAAACCCTATCATACATCTAAGACAAAACAGCAACTTAAACATGGCAGCAAGCATATCATCAAAGAAAACATATCTAAAACAAAATGTTAACTTATTAGAAACCCTAATCATACATCTAAAAACCTTGACACAAATGCATGAACATTGCTAATGCATGACTTACTCTTTACTTACTTTTCGGCAGCATAGCACATATGGCATTAATGCATGAACATGTGAATGAATGGCATTAGCAAACAAGCATGTTAAAAGGTGAGTAAACATTTTATGAGGCTTAAAGCATGTGAAAAAGAGGCTATGTAGACAAACATGTGAAGACAGCAACAAAATAAGCAAAAATTAGGGTTTTCTAGGTAATGGCATCATGCACGCTAGAACAGCTCTGCGTACACATGAGTTTAGCCTGCGTGTGCAAGCTAGATCATGCATATGTAGATCATTATCTAGAGACCCTAATCAACACAAAATAAAGCAGAAACCAAAAATGTAAAATCTAGCAACTTATTATGCTTAAAGACATAAAGAAAACCTAAAACTAACCTAAACAAACATAAGTAAACTAATAGATTTTTGTTCATTTAAAAGGTTATATTTTCCATTTTAACACTCCTAAAGTCAACTAAATATCTTATTGGGCTCTAAACTAGTCTTGGGCCTTAGATTTCGAGCATCATTGGCGAACGGGGGCTCAAGTCATAAGTGGTACAAAATGCGGTGTCTACACTCACCAACTCAAAGCCCAAAGTCACTTGATTTCTTATTGACAGTAAAGGACAAACCATGTTGTTTGGACCAACGTAATGTTTATTACGTTACAAGTTGAGAGGTGTAATATCCTAGCTATGGGAAATAATAAAACAACAAGCCCACCCTACAAAAGTAATGGCCCATAGATCTTATCCTTAGGTCGGTCCATGTTAAAATTGCATTGCATTTTATGTGTTTGTTTTAATTGCTTGAATGATTGAGATGGATGGGGACGTAGCTTTGATTAAACCAAAATACCTTTTCATAAAATAGAATCTAGTCAAGATTAGAGGGAAGACTTGAAAGAGAACCAAAATGTGACAATGAAGCAAGCTCTAGTTCAAGGTCCGTCACAATATCAGTAGCTATTACGCATAGAAAATACTCCACAACTCCAAAGACCACAACCCGGTGTTTAATTCACAAGACAGGTCAAGTGATGAGAAGATTAGAAGATTCTATCACGATGGCGAGAAAGGAATGAGCGTCGAAACACTTGAAGAATAGATGATCATCCAAGAGTTACTAAATACAATGGTAGGTGATAGACCAAGAATGTATTGACCCCTTGTGATGAATTAACAAATTAATTAGCCAAGTTAATTAATTAATTCAATTAGCATGCAAAATGCGTGGTAGTATAAACAAATCACCAAATAACTAAATGCAACAGAAAATAAATTGACACTGTGATTTTTTTTTTTTTTAAATGGGGAAAACCTACAAGGCAAAAATCCCACCGAGTGATTTTAAGGTCACCACTCTTGAGAATCCACTATTCTCAAAACAAGAGGTTACAAGTAAAGAAAACCCAGTACCTTATACCAACCTACGGTTGAACCCTTACCCCAATACCCAATTGGACTTGTTCTGTAGTGACAATCTCTTCTTTTAATGCACGGCTCCTAGTATGTGATTAACCAATTCGATGCATAGATCCCATGACGCTTCTTACTCACCCACTTGAGAAAGATGTTAGTTGCAAAGTTCTTGAGTTTATCATACGATGAAGATCACGAAACTCCTTGGTTACAAAACCCTACAATGTACAAACACAACAGCTTCTTTAAGAAAAAGATGGACTAGAGAAAATTCTATCTCCAATCACAATTTGCATGCACAATTTGTTAGGTGGTGTACTGTCATAGGCAACCAAAAATAAAACATGTACTCCTAAAAATATATGTAGTAGTATGAGTAAGGATCGTTCCCACAGAGAGTATCTAGCCTAAATTTATGCTATGTGAACAAGGAGGGGGTTTGAGTATAATGAAAACAATTTTAAGGAAAAAAACTAAGGAACAATTCAAATTAAAATATCGAAATCAATCAAAAGAACAAACCTTGGTCTAAGCCAACATCCACCATCAAAATTTTACAACTAATCATCGATACAAGTATATATCAATTCACACTTTGAATATTCATCGTTGGAACTATTTTCCTATGTCTCCTTAGTCGTAGTTAATTAGAAAACAAGCAATTTAATAAATCCTAACTATTAAACAACCCAAGAAAAGTGCTAAAGGTTTAATCTAGTAGCAGCCTTAAGAATTAGAGAGATCGATGAAGCTACACAACACAAGCACAAGCGGTTGCATTTAATATAGTAGAGCATTCTTCCTAAGCTTTAATAATTTCTAATGCAGCAAATCATTAAATCTTGGTTGCTTCACAAATTAGAGAGATCTAACAATTACTGATTTGATATCTAACCTAGCAGTAGATTGCAACGAATAATAAACTAGTAGGCCTCCTAGTAATTAAACGAGACAATCATGAAAATAGGCATAGAAGAACATCCGATATTCAAAGTATAAACTGAACATAAAAACAAATTAGATCACATAGTTTTATTGATTACGAGGCTTCAGCTTTCCTTCGACCAAGTATAAATTTTTTAGCCATGCGAGGGCCATGCTAGGAAACTCGAAGGAGAAAATTAGAGAAGAGGGAGAGAGAGGTGTGTGTGTCCAATTTTGATTTCTCCTCCCCTCTTTTACATGTTAATTACCTCTTTCCCAAGCTTACAAAATCTCCTAAAAATATTCTAAATAATAATATCCAAATCTAACTAATTACGGAAAAATATTAAAAATAAAACAAAGTCCTAATATAACTAGGAAAGTGGTGTTTTTCAGCTGGAATTTTCGTGCACCATATCTAGAAGCTTCTGAAAATAAACCACATCAAGTATTAGAATTTCAGGCAAAGGAACATTCTAGAACATCGCAGCATGCAGTGCAGCCACTTCAAGCCCAATTTCGACCTTGATGCGTTCGTATCTCTCAAAACTAATGCCTCCATTTGCATCCTAAATCAAAATATAAGAATAATGAGTACATTTAGCCACCAAATAAGTGTAAAAAAAGACTAAATATTAACGGAGAAAAATATGACAATTTGCATTCTCATCATTAGGGTTAAGCCTCAAACTATACTTGATAAGACATTTGAATAGCTTTCTCAAATCTATCAAATGATCTCTAGGAGTGTGTGACTTGGCGATCATGTCATCCACATAGACTTCTATCTCCTTATGCATCTTATCATGGAACAAGGTTACCATGGCTCGTTGGTAGGTCGCACCGGCATTCTTGAGACTTAATGGCATGACATCGTAGGCTTAAGTTCCCTAATGGGTAGTGAATGCAACCTTGGCCTTGTCTTCTTCAGCCATCTTGATCTGATTATAACCCAAGAACCCATTCATAAAGGAGAACATGTTGGTCGCAATGTTATCAATCAAGGTATTGATATGTGGCAAGGGAAAATTATCCTTTGGGTTGGCTTGATTCAAATCTCTATAATCAAAGCATATGCGTACTTTCCCATTCTTCTTTGGCATGGGACCAGTGTTTGCAACCCAATCGGAGTAGGCTATGGCGGTAAGAAAACTAGCACTTAACTGCTTTTCTACTTCTTTGATTTTCAGGATAGTCTCAGATTTCATCCTTCGAAGAGCTTGCCATCTTGGGGGGCATTTGGGTTTAACCAAAAATCCTATGGACAACAATCTTTGTGTCTAGTCCTGGCATATTTTGATGAGACCAAGCAAATATTTCCTTGAATTCTTTCAACAGAGCTATGAACTCATCTTACATGTCCTTGGGAAAGTTTACCCTAATCTTGACGAGTTTTTCCTCCTCACCTTCCTCGGCTAGGTTTGTCACCTCTATCTCCTCTATATTGGGCTTGGACCCTTCACTCTCTCTGTTCAGAGCTTCTTGGATGTCTTGAGGTAAGTTCAGAACCTCTTCCAATCCTTCAACATCATGGTCCAAATCCATCACCTTATTCACATCTTTCGGACCCTTGTTATGGCAAAGGGACGATGTACCCACTTGGAAATCAGAATAGATCCTATAGAGCGGAACATATACAAAGAAACATAAGATAATTTGTACTCATATATTCATAGGAAAGCAAATAAAGAGAGATTCAAGAATTTTCCAAAATAGCACGCTGAATATTTCATTAATGGATTATGGGTAAGGGGAAAACAAAGTTCATTCCCGATAATGATATAAAGGGAAATACTCTTTTTGTTGTTTCTAGAAAAAGAAACTGGGTGAAATGGACAAGGAATACAAATAAAGTAGGAAATGACATAAGCATGCAAAACAAACTAAATATGTTATTCCAACCCTATCAAGTGATTGGAAGGCCCAACCATTCGATGATGGAATACTCCTTACTCAACCGGTACAACCATAAAGAAAGGCTTGATGGTCCAAAGGCCCGCCATCTCGCTTGGCATCCCCGGTCGGATTGTAAAGGTCGAATTATCTTCAGATGAAACGATAGCATTCATAGAGAACTCTTTGGGATAGAGCAGAATGATACTAGCCAGATTAGTCTCCTCATGCTTTAATTCCTTGAAAGGTTCTAGCATAATGACCTCGGCCAGAGCCAGAAAAGTGGCCCCGATATGGGAATAGACATCCTTAGAGCGGAACACTTCCTTTTCTTTCCTTTGGAAGCTTGAAAGAGTTCTTCATGAGTAGGTTCATACCCCAAACCGAATCTTCCTTTGTTATCTAAAAGTTTAATTAGAGCAAGGCTCCTATGTCCTACTGACTCGAGGCTTTGGCCTAACTTGTACCCAAACTTGAGCATTTTCTATGCGGTCATCAAAATAGCTACGAGCCAGTCGGACTTAGGCTTTGAAACAATGTGAATCATGGAAACTAATTCAAAGTTGTGGAAGGATGCTTCTAGAAAGGCATTGGCATCAATGTAGGGAATAGATATCTCTTGGAAGATAGTCATGGGCTCTTCAACCATAATGGTGATCAACCGATTCTTAGATATGAATGTGAGCCTCTGATGGAGGGTAGACGTGACTGCACCTACTACATGTAACCAAGGCCTCCCTAAAAGCAATGTTATGAATACTGTTTCGATGCCCGTTTCAGTTTGTCTATTGGAATGGAATATTTTGGTACCGGCCTATTTCATTGTACGGTTTTAGACATTTCGGAATTGCCAATATATATATATATATATATATATATTAGTAATTAATAAAAAAATGTTATTACTTATTGCTATTCTTAAGCCAAATTTTGTAAATGTAATATCATTTAATGAATGTAATATAGTGTAATAAAAGAAATATTGCCATAATAATAAAGTGATTAGATTGATTATTTTAAAATTTAAATTTGGGTATTTCTGTAAATAAACAAACATTGATGGATATTAATAAACT
Source organism: Quercus dentata (assembly GCA_028216015.1). NCBI lineage: Eukaryota > Viridiplantae > Streptophyta > Magnoliopsida > Fagales > Fagaceae > Quercus > Quercus dentata. Next base: position 92,795,655 of record CP116447.1, read on the forward strand.
AGGAAGCTTCTAGGAAGCCCCCTTTTCAGCTAACCCCAATACATCACCCATGTGCAATGACTTATTCTTCTTCATTTCAAATTCCCATCAGTTACTTACAACTTCTTAGAAAGTTTCAAAGACCCATACTAGAAGTTTAACTGTAGGATTGAAGATGAAATTTTCAAACACAACTAAAACTTGAGCTTCCATAGCAAATTCGATTTGAACTTCTTTAGGTGATCATTGCTAGGTGGAAACATGTTGTGCTAATGGGTTTGTTAGTTTATGGGTTTTTTTTTTTTTTTTTTTTTTTTTTTTTTTTTTTGGTGGCTAAAAATTGCTACTAGCCGAAATTGACCGAAATGGTCGAAATGACCCGAAACTGGTCGAAAATGGACTCGATGTGGAATGGGTGGTATTACCGTTCGGATTGCATCCCAAAGATGAAATATTCCAGCCATTTTGGCCGGAATGGAATGGATTTAATAATATAGCCTAAAAGCATATTGTATGAAGAGTCCACTTTAATCACTTGGAAGTTAACTATGAAGGATGTCTAGTCGATCTCAATCATTAGCTCAATTTCGCCTTTCACTTTGCGATGCATGCTGTCAAAGGCTCTGATGATCATGGTGCTAGGCCGAATAAGAGACATATCTACTTTCAGCGCTCTAGAGTGGTCATGAGTAGACATTCAAGGCTGATCCATTATTGATTAATACCCCTGCGACAATCATGTCCTCACAATGGGGGCTATGCTAAAAGTGGAGGGGGACGTGCTCACCATCACTATAGCTGCATCATGACCGCCTCGAGGGTCACACCACCCGCCAATGAAGAAGGTGCAGATATGGAAGGAGTGGAAGAAGCTGGAGGAGTTGTCATCTCTGTGCTGGGCTGCCTTGGTCTAAGCTGTGCCATGTTTCGTCTAACGGTAGTAGCGTCTACGGCACCCATAACCGTAAAATGAGGAGACTCGGGAAAAGGGACAGAAAAATGGTGAAAAAGCCTCACGATAGCAGTAGGAAAAATGAGTTTATCACGAGTCGTCATATCCCTATAGACATTTGTAAGGGATAGAAAAGAAATACCTAATGATGTTAAGTATTTGACATTCCACTTTTGCTATGTCAAAGCACACAAATGTCATTTTATGATTGGCAAGCAGCAATGGTAAGATGGTTATCTATGCTTTTCTCTTAGGATTTTCTAGTCCTTTCCGTCAAAAAGAATGATACGAGTGTTAAGTACAAGAGATTACTTAATCTTACTCATCACAAACACGAGCCACAAAGCTCACTCGCTTAGTTGTGCATAGAGATGCTCATCTAAGTTACAAAAGATACATAGTTTAGAAAACTTTGTTTCAATGGCATCCAAGGTACACAAGTACCAATGTACACAAACACACACTAGTTTTGTAACTTTTTGATTTTTCAAAAAAATTTCTTTATGAAAAACAAAATAAAACAAAACTAAAAAATAAACAAACAAAAACATGTTAAACAAAGCAATGCATAAAACTAGACTGACTCAAAACAAGAAAGCAAAACACATAAGTAATGCAAACTCAAAAACAAGAAAGGGAAAGAGAGAAAAAGTGATTAACTCACTTGGAGCCTTTTTCCTTCCACACCTTGGAAGAACCTTTCTATTTTGTAAACCCTTGATCTGACGGTGAGGGGAAAGAATTGAAACCGTTCAAGTTCGAAAGGAATATGGGGGCTTTGAGAAGGTCTCCAAGAGGAGCAAAGGAGGACGGAAACTAATTCTGGTTTCCTGTTGAGATCATGTTGTTGCTCTATTAAGTGGCTAACCACTTATAGCAACTAGGTTGAGTATGTCTAGCTGCTCCACAGTGATAACAGAGATGTTGCTTCTTCTATTTAGGCTTTTGAGTGTTTCCCTTCTTAGCCCTAGGGTTTTTGATCTCTTTCTTATCCTGCTTAGGGAGTGCTCCTAAGATAGATTTACTCTTGTCTATGTTCTCACTAGCTAACACATTTTGCACATCATTGTTTTCAGATTCAACATTATTACTAGGAGGAACAAAAACAGTAGTACTAGCAGAAGCAATACTAGGAGAAGAGAAATCATACCCTAAACTGATTTGATTGGAAGCAGATTTTTAAAGACCGAGCATCTTATCAAACTTTGCACTTGAAGTCCTTTCCAACTAAGTTCTGACTTGGAAAAGTTCTACCTCAAGTTTCTTGGTTTTCTCAACCAAGAAATTATTCTCAAATCTCAGTGCTCCAATAGTCTGATTGGCTTCATCAAATTTCGTGGGGATTTCTTCCCGTACAACAAAACCCACCTAAATACGGGGTTACTAAATGCTGAAATACAAGCAAATTTGGCACAGAATAAAACCAATAAGATGGTTGATTAAATTCAACCTTACAATCTCCCCCTTTGGCTATTCCGTGACAAAACCCTAAAATAGACTCTAGACTTAACATGTGAGTTTGGAACAATTAAGCAAAACTCACTCACACCTAACTCTAGAAGTCATGAAGCACTTGAATAACAAGAACATGAAACTCCTGAAACACAACAATACACCATCATCATTGTATGCAGAAAAGTATGAAATGCATATGAAACAGGCTTAAGGTGATCAAGCAAAGATGAAGAGAAGAACCAACTCATAGCTTGATCAAACAGGTGACCGCTACAAGGTAGTGATCACGGTGCTTATTCACACTTGGAATGAACACTTGAATATACAGGTTAACAAGAACAATGCAAGTTACTTGTATGGCCAACACTCAACCAATGCATGATACACTAAGTGTATGCATCTAGGAACAATTCTACAAGGGCACAAGAGTGACAAGATTTTAAAAGAAAATGCAAGACATTTAGATAGAAGTACTGATTTAAATAAAGCATAAAAGGCTACATAGAACATGGTACAAACCATAAAGCCTACAAATATGCATAAAACATAACCCTAAAAGCTTACAAAAGCAACATGGGTACAAAACACAAAATATACAACCTAAACTCAAGAAGAATGTAGAAACACTCCCCCTTAGGTAATATCCTCTCCCTCCGATCAGGCTATCACTCTCCCTTTTTGTCATGGAATAGGCCATACATTCTCTTCTAGCCTTCTCTGAATCTGATCCAATTGAGTTTGGAGTGAGGTAAACTTCATATCCCATCGAGTGCTGTGATGGTGTAGAGTAGATGTGAGTCCGGACATTTTTGTATTCAACTCGTGTACAGAGGATACAATGTGATCAAGTTTTTCATCAAGGGAGAGAGTGCTGAAATGAGAACCACTGTGAGATGCGGAAGTTTCCGGTTTGGCTCTCTTCCGACTATGTCCAATGCTTGCATTGAATGTACGCATGTTGATTGGACTCGGTTTTGAGTGAGGAGATTCATCTGCCGTTGGATAAATTCCTTTGAGTTTCAAGATCCTTGAAATGAGACAGCAGAAAGGAATACATGTTCGGGACTCGATTCGTAGAACCGTTTTGTGCAGAACATGAAAAATATGAGCACAGATGTCAATTTCTACATCAGAGATTAGGTCATGAAGAAACAAAGCACTTCCAAGGTTCATATACCTAGTGCTTGATAAGGGGTACAAATTGTGAACATCACAATTGTAAGCACTCTTAGTTTTGGAGGAAGAGAGGAAACACTGACGGAGTTTCCATTGGATGAGAATTCCAAGTCTTGTCCAAGACCCTCCTTAAGAAGTTCCTCATCGGGACAAAGGTCATCATAAACCGGTGAGTGTCGAAGCATTGGTCAGTTGATGTGAAAGATCTCTGCCAAATATGCAAGAGAGACTGAAAAACTCTCCTAACCCAGCACTTAAGTTCATCTTCTTCCACAATCGCGTTGGCATAAAATTCCTTTACCAAATCTTCATACACGTCATCCGGATCAGAGAGAAGGCAATTCCAATCCTTGTGAGCAAATCATTTCGGAATGTCGGTGTCATAAAGTGATGATTGATCAACGAGTCTTTCTAGTAATGGTGTAGCATTTCGAAATAATTCTCATGAGACCGAAAGGCGAAGATAGGATCTGAACTTGTTGGGATCGAACCCTTTTGATGAAGAACGAGTCCCTTTTGTTTGAGGTGAGTAGTCATCAACATCAATGACATGTCCCTTTCCTTTGGAACCGCCTCCTTTCACAAATGCTTTCTTGAACGGTGACATTTCCTGTCTGAATCATGAATAGAGGAAAAGAAAGAACACAATCCAACAGACATTATTAGCGATGTGTTAGTGTCAAATTAGGGATAATGAAGAAACCCTAAAAGCTAGATGGAAATGTCCAGAGAATAACAATGAGGGACAAAAATGACCCAAATGTAGCTACACAATAGAGTGGATCAGATTAAAACCACACAAAAATGAGAACATCATACACTCAAGTGATCAAACACAGGTAAGAGAAATATGAATACCAAGGAGAACACAGAAACATGAGGAAAAAGTAAAACAAAGAGTAGAGAACAAAACCCATACCTTTCCATGAAGATAGATTGAATGGTAACAAGTTGGTGAAAGAATTTGAAGATTACCACGGTGATGATGAATAAGTAAAAGTAAGATAAAAAAAAGAACAGACACACAGTGCAAGACAAGCAAATGAGAACCCTTTTTTGAGAAAAGTGTTGAAAATGAGCTCATTTTGCAGAACACGCGATTTTCGCGACTTAAATGAGTCGCCAACAAGTCTCCAGGTCAAGCCGCCAAAACACTCAAAGACAAAATTTTGAAAAATTTTCTAAGTGTTTTTCGCGATTGGAAGGTCTACTCGCGAAGGAGTCGCAAGGTGAGCCGCAAAAATCTTTGAGTAACTTTCGCGATCGGACCTTTCACTCGCGAACAAGTCTCCAAAATTGTCTCGCGAACTCGCGATCGAGGCCTGCGACTTGACTAACCCGCGATTGAGTTGCCAAAATAGAGCAAAAATGAACTTTTGAAATTTTCAGATTTTAAGAACAAAATACTTTCCAAAAACACCTAAAACACTCAAAAATCTTTTTGTGCTTGAATCAACAAAGATTGAGCATGTGAAAACACATTTCATCAAGTACAATTACACAAAATGAATATGGCATTTATTGAACATAGACTTGTGTGTTGTGTGTGGATATCAACAATGAGATAGTCCTTAGTCTAATGTGAAGCTTCAATGATCAATTCAACCAAGGCATACACAATTAGCATTAGATCATGTGACCCATCTCAATTATAGAAGTATGCATATATGACCTCCCACAAGACTTGATAACATAAATTGGAGCTATACATTTGACTCCACTTTCAATCATATCATTTGATCTTTTTGATCATTTTGAGACAATCACCTCTCATTGTGAGAGTGATGTTTGATATTTTACTATGATGAGATAGCCTTTGGCTTTTTGAATAAACATTCACTTTAATCTTTGGTCGCTTTCCTTTTTTCCTAGTCGAATACTAGTATGTGCGATAGGCTTTTGCAACTCAATATCTCTTTTCATTTGGAGATTTACATTTGGTGAGCTCTTTTTAGCAAAAACAAAAATAAAGAGTGGGAAGATATATAGACACAAGTCTATGCATGTCTCAAGATCAACATAACCATTCACTAATCATTCATGACAAGTTTAAAGATCTATTTACAACAATCACATAGATTTCAAGATTTCTCCCACAGTGATAAGAGTGCAAAGAAACAAGCTATGCTCGAAAATGCACAAAGCCATTAGCACAAAAGTACAAGGCAAAACAAGTTTTGAGACAAAACTCAACAATGTCAATCAAACTTTTTGATTTTCTAATTTTTATGTGATTTTTGGATTTTTGACACATAAGAAGAAAAAGATTGATAAAAAAGAATGAACAAAAGTATGCACAAATAGACAAACAAACAAAATCATGCTATACAAGAAGCCAAAAAAGTAGCGTGTGCCCCAACATAAGCAAACTTATCATATTATAAATATGTGAAGCACACATCACACAAGAGAGTCGGGGAATTGTACCAACACCAATGGTCTTATGGAGTGATTCAAACCGTGGACCATCGAGAGGCTTGGTGAAAATGTCCACCTTTTGATTGTCGGTGTGTATGAACTCAAGACACACAACTCTTTCCTCTACTAGATCTCGAATGAAATGGTAACGTATCTCTATGTGTTTAGATTTTGAATCTTTGGACAGATTCTTGGAAAGATTGATGGCACTTTGGTATTGTCACGGAAGACACACATCGTCTCTTGAGGAATTCCATAATCATGAAGTAATTTCTTCATCCAAAGAAGCTGAGTGCAGCAACTTCCAGCGGCGATGTATTCTCGCTTCAAAGAGAGATAGAGACACAGAATTTTGTTTCTTACTCATCCACGAGACAAGATTGTTACCAAGGTAGAAGCAGCCTCCTAAAGTACTCTTTCAATCGTCTACACTACCAGCCCGATCAAGATTCAATACCCGCAAAACAAGCATTTGAGTCTTTTGAATACCACATACCATAGTTTGAAGTTCCATTAACATATCGAATGATTCGCTTAATCGCATCGGTGAGGTTCCTTTGGATTAGTTTGATATCCGGCATAAACACCAACACTAAATGCAATGTCCGGTCTAGTAGCTGTAAGATAGAGTAAACTCCCAATGATACTCCTATATAAGGTTAGACTTACTTCTACTCCCGAAGAATCAACATTCAGTTTAGTAAATGAGTTCATGGGAGTGGAGGCATGTTTTTTAGAGTCTAGTCCCAACTTCTTGACAATGTTTCTAGCATACTTCTCTTGTGAAACAAATATACCCTCCTTCTGTTGTTTGACTTGAAGACCCAAGAAAAATGTGAGTTCCCCCACCATACTCATCTCAAATTCCTTCTTCATCTCCTTAGAAAATTCAATAGCACGATCTTCAATGGTAGCCCCAAACACTATGTCATTAACATAAACTTGTGCCATAAGGAGATAATCTTCATCATTTTTGACAAACAAAGTTCGGTCGGCATATCCCCTTTTGAATTCTCTATCTAGGAGGTAATGTGTAAGCCGATCATACTAAGCTCTAAGTGCTTGTTTTAAGCCATAAAGGGCTTTCTTCAATCTCAACACATGATCAGGAAAGTGAGGATCCTCAAATCCTTTTGGTTGCTCAACAAACACTTCTTCATTCAGGTATCCATTCAGAAATGCACATTTTACATCCATTTGATAGAGTTTGAAGTTCATAGTGCATGCAATGGATATAAGAATTCGAATGGATTCAAGTCTTGCCACAGGAGCGAAGGATTCATCAAAGTCTACTCCTTCTACTTAAGTGTATCCTTGAGCTACTAACCGAGATTTATTTCAAATTATCTCTCCATCTTCATCGGTTTTGTTTTTGAAAATCCATTTTGTGCCTATGACATAAACATTTTCAGGCCTTAGAGCAAGTTCCCACACATTAATCCTCACAAACTGATTCAGTTCTTCATGCATTGACTCAACCCAATTCTCATCTTGAAGAGCCTCTTCTACCCTTCTTGGCTCAAATTGAGCAAGGTAGCAATGATATGTTATATGATTGGCCAACAGAATGTTTACTTTTAAGAGGCGAAGACCTTCATCTAGAGACCCTATAATGTTGCTTTCCGGATGGTTCTTAATTACTCTTGAAGATGGCTTCTTTGATGTGGAGACTTCATCACTTTGTGAGATGGGAGGATGGACTTCCAGAGGAGTAAGAGGACTTGATGTTCTAGACATCGATCTCATTTTCATTCTTGGGTTGATAGGAGTCGATTCTTCTTCTGGTGTAGGTTCTTCAACTTCTATATCAAGAGCTTCGATCTCAACATCGGGTTCTTTGGTGCTCGGCCGTTCTCCATCATCAATCATCTCCACCTTAGATAAGGCATCATCAATCTTGACATTGATGGACTCCATCACTGTCTTAGTTCTCTTGTTAAACACTCTATACGCCCGACTCATAGTAGAGTACCCAAGAAAAATACCTTCATCACTTCTCGCATCAAACTTCCCAAGATTCTCCCAATCATTTAGGATATAACATTTGCTTCCAAACACCCGGAAATACTTCATTCTAGGCTTCTTTCCATTCCAAATCTCATAGGCGGTCTTCTTTGTTCCTACTCGGAAAAATATTCTATTGCCAATGTGATACGAGGTGTTGACATCTTCTCCCCAAAACTTTTGAGGTATTTGCTTGTTAAGCAACATGACTCTCACCATTTGTTGAATCACCCGATTCTTTCTCTCTACCACTCCATTTTGTTGTGGAGTTTTAGGGGCTGAAAATTCCCTTTTAATTCCATTCTTTTCACAGAAAGACTCGAATCTTGCATTCTCAAATTCCCTCCCATGATCACTTCTTATTTTGGCAATAGGGACCCCTCTCTCGTTTTATAGTTTCTTGCACAGAATTTCCAACCTCCGACATGCTTCGATTTTCTCTAAGAAATTCAACCTAAGTGTATTGAGTAATCATCCACAATGACCATAATGTATCTCTTTCCTCCTAGACTTTCGATTCTGGTAAGCCCCATTAGATCAACATGAAGTAACTCCAAACACCGAGAAGTAGCAATCATATTCACCTTATGATGACTTGCCTTTGTTTGCTTTCCCATTTGGCATGCACCACAAATAGTCTTCTTCACCTTTCCAAACTTAGGAAGTCCCTCAACTACTTCAAGTTTGGACACATTAGCTACTTGTTTGAAATTCGCATGCCCAAATCTATGATGCCAAAGTTCCAACATGTCAACACGAGCACTTCTACACGAAATGGGTGCCGTGGGAACTACTCCATAGCAGTTGTCCGTAGTCCGATTTCCCTCCAAGACCTGAATCCCTTCTTAGAGAATTGTACCAGGAAATCATCATCACGAATTTGAGTGATGCTTAGAAGATTTGTCTTGAGCTCTTTTATGTATAACACATCTTTCAACAGAGGTAATCCAGGTATCTGGATAGTCCCTTTGCCTAGGACTTGAGCATGACTTCCATCACCAAAAGTCACATAGTCACCAACCTTTTCTTTGAGTGTCTTAAACAGTGACTTATCCCCTATCATATGGCGAGAACAACCGCTGTCAAGATACCACAAGCATGAATTAAATACCTTCAATGAGGTATGCACAAATAAGCTTACATGAGACAAACATTCTTGACCTTCAAACAAAAACTTATCATCGGTTTTCATGCTTCTGTTAGATTGACCTTTCATTTTCGGACTCTCAATCATCTCACACAACATTCTATTCTTTCTTTTGTATTTCTTAATCAACGATTTAGATTCAGAAATGCTCTTGTGCAAGATGTGATTCTGATTTTCAAAATATTCTAGCATTTGAACAAATATCTTAGCATGTTTCTTAGTTTTTAACAACTCTACAAGTTCATTGTTAAGACACCCTTCAAACATACGCATAAAGTCATTTTCACAAACACTTAAACTACAATTCAGCATGGTATTTTCCATAACAGCTACCACAACATAGGGGTCTATGATCGCACTTAGGTAATAAAACCACAACAAGTGCACTTTTGCTTCCGATACCAATTGAAAGTTCAAATAATGTAAAAACACCCTTGAACGTTTAGACTCCCAATTTACAAATTAACCAATTCAAGCTTTATGTCAAACAATTAGTGTGCGGAAAATGAACATAAGCTATAATATAGAATTGGAAAAACTATCTAAGCCAAATTAAAATCACAACCCACAGCAGATAATAAAAGGCAAAGATAAAAGGGACGGAAGATGCAAACACAAAGACAACACTCGATGTGTTATAGAAGAGGAAACCGAAGCCCTCGGCGTAAAACCTCTCCGCCGCCCTCCAAACAGTAAACAATCCACTAGAAAATGTAGTTGGGATACATGGACAACAATAGACCCTCCAAGCCTAATCTACCCAAGACACCTAAGCCTTCCAAGCTTCTTGCTCCAACGAGGTTGCGCCGAACCTTTTTCTTTTCTAGTTTCCCGAATTCCGCTACTAGACCATAGCATCAACCAATGTAGATTGATTCCTTCTTAATCGCTTCCCAGAACACCAAATCGCCCTCTCACAGTAATAAATGTGGTGAGAACAAGGTTTTGGTAAAATTCCTCTCAAGGGTTTTACAATGGAGAGGAAGAGAGTTGGGGAATTTTGAAGAGACTCTAATGTATAGATTGTAGGTGAATCAATCTCATTTTACTCTAGGGTTTTTCTCTCAAAATTCTCTCTAGAATCTCTCTTTCATTAGTGGGTATAAGGGGTATTTATACTGGGGTGAGAGGAGAATGTGAAACGTCGGGTTTTTCAAAATAGGGGTGGCTCGCGGCTTGGTCTCGCGACTTGACCGAGTCGCGAGACTCGATTCTTGAGATAACCGTATGGCTAGTTGTCCTGTTTTGTCCTGTAGTACTCCGATTAGCATGACTGTTCACCTTCCGGCATACTTGGCACGTGTGTTGCATCCGGCGACTTGTATCCACGAGTCACCCGCGAGATCAAGTCGCGAGTCTCTGTTTTCTTGCACACTCTTGAGCAATCAACACTCTATCTCACTCACTACCCTTACAACAAAACCCACCTAAATACGGGGTTACTAAATGCTGAAATACAAGTAAATTTGGCACGGAATAAAGCCAATAAGATGGTTGATTAAATTCAACCTTACAAGGTTGATTGAAATAAATAAAATTTCTTGGTAATATGTTATTATTCTATAAATTGTTGTTAATTTTAGTTTTCGCAGTAGGGTTAAAGGTATGGTATTCATTTAGTTTGGATTTATTAGCTTTTAGTTTAGCTTTTTTTCTTAGCCTTTAAAGATTTTTTACCCCAGCTTCATTGATTTCTGTTTTGTATTTTAGAGGTGATTAAATTGTAGTTTTAGCTGCGTCTCTCTTTGTATCTGTAATTGATTGAGTTTGGGTTTGGAACTCTATAACTGAGTTTAGTCTTGTGTTTTGACAATAATCAATTTGATTTTTTTTTTTTGGTGTGGAAATTGAGCTATGGGTTTGAATTGGTTTAGTAGTAGTCTATGGTTGGTTTGCATTTATGCTTGCTTTCAATCAATTTGATGTCAGAATTATGACTTAAGATCTGATCTGTTTTTGTTTACTTCAAATTAATTTACTTTGAAGTTGATTAAATTGTAGTTTTAGCTGCGTTTCTCTTTTTATCTGTAATTGATTGAGGTTGGGTTTGGAACTTTATAACTAAGTTTAGTACTGTGTTTTGACAATAATCAATTTGATTTTTTTTTTTTTTTTTTTTTTTGTTTTGTTTTGAATTTGTTTAGTGGTAGTCTATGGTTGGTCTGCATTTATGCTTGCTTTCAATCAATTTGATGTCAGAATTATGACTTAGGATTTGATATGCTTTTGTTTACTTCAAATTAATTTACTTTGAATTAGTTCACTTCAATGAAAAGAACTATTGAGGTTTTAAAGATTAGGTTATGCTTGAAATAGTTGGTCTTCTTTCACTCTCAATGGAATATATATATGTATATATTTATAGATGACCCCAACAACCCAGCTTCATGGATTTCCCTTTACTTCTTCTGATGCTTCCAATTCGAGTCTAAAATTCATTGTTCCATGGGTGGTTTGAAGGGCCATGAGAATTAGTAATTGGAGAATATCCTATTCCATGAAGCAGAGTGCTTCTAAGTGGACTCACTTTCTTAGCCATCTATGTGTCAATACCTGGTATTTTCTAAAGCGGTTTGTGTTTTGCCACTTTCATTATAAATATGATTACGCTAATGGAATTCTTTGTCATAATAGTTGCTCCACTTCTTTTCAATCCTTAAAAAAAACACCATTATACATATACTTGGGAATTTTCTTTTGTGAATGCATTATTGATTTGAGTAAGTGGTTTTGGGTCAATTTACTATTTTTTGCAAAATGTTTTTTTGAGTATATGTTGATAAAATTTTCTGTATTAAGCTTTATTTTCTTTTCTGTATCATAAATTGAAAGATGTATCCAGGAATTAAGTGGTGTGATACGTTATAACCAGTAGTAGAATGTGGGGCTTCATTGTCTTGGGCTACCCCAAAGATGGAACTCTGTGAATTGTATTTGCAACAGATGGTGAAGTCAGCTGTTTTGTAATTCCAGAGGGACTTATTCAGCTTTTTATGTGACAGTTCTTGGTTTCTATAACTTCAACAGTTTATTTTTGGCTTATTATTTCAATATGTGCTGTTTTAGCTGTGTTTCTTTTGTATCTATAATTGAGTTTGTGCACACGCTTAGATAAGTCTTAGGTTTGGAACTTTGTAACTGAGTTTAGTAGTGTGTTTTGACGATAATATTTTTTGAAGTGAGTTACATCTTCAATATTTTAAATAGACATTAAAATGGTGATAATCAATTTGAATTTTTTTTTGTGTGGAAATTGAGCTATGGGAAGGAAAAAAAAGTAGAGAAGAGATGTGTTTTGAGTTTTTGATTTTCAGAGTTGAGGAGAATAGTTATAGGGTTTGGTTTTTAGAATTGGGGAGAAATTTTAGCTAAAATATGGACATGCAAGGTATGATGCAACTGACACATTGATTAGATAAGATACATTATTATATAAGATACATTCAAATACTTGCAAGGCTACAAGACTATAACTCAAAGTAATCGCATAAAACAAAATGGAATTCTTAAATCAATTAGAGGATTTAGTTTAGGCTTTTGCTTTTAATATCCGGGTTCCTTTGCCTCTATAAATTACTGGTCACTATGGAAAAAATGAGTTAAAGTTAGCTAATAGCAACAACTATGGTGATGCAGGTGATTGTTTTTTCATTGGATAGAATCATAAAATTTTTTATGCTAATCTATTTAATTCTTGAAGAAAATAACATATATAGGAAGAGTTCTCATTTTTTTAATGAGGTAAGTCATTTGCTCTCACAATCAAATTGTTTGATGATATGAAGGAGATTAAAAAAGAAAAATTTGCACTACACTGCATTGTTTCATTAAAATCTGCACTACACTACACTCATTTCAAACTTTCATCTTTGCACTATTTCTCTTCTATTAATGTTTCTTGGCTGAAAATTGGATTCTTACTGTTTTGCGGTAGGGATTTAGCATTTTGATATCTGGCTTATTTGGTAATACAACTACAAGACGAGGAAAGTCGGTGTTTTACAGTCTTTCCTTTATTCTGTACTATTTATTGCATATTTATTCGTAATATGTTTGTAGAAAGAATTTGAAATTGGAATATGATTGCATATTTAAGTTTCTTGGTTATCTCAAACTTGGTTTTCTGTTTGGTTTAATTGTTTCATCTCAAGATTTCCATTGTTTTAATTACTTCTATGTACAATTTCTATTTTATCAAATAATCATGTTTTATTTTTATTTTATTTTTTTTAATTCTGAAGTTAGTATGTGAATGCTATATTTTTCTTCAATTAAGAAGAAAAATACAACTAAATGACTATAATCTTAAGTATGGATGGGAATTCTACTCTGTCAAGAAACTTTTTGACTCTTTTGAAGAAATTGACAAAGCAATTTAGCTTGATAAAATGATAGAAGTATGTATTCTTTAATTTAGCAAAATTACAAATATGATATTTAAGATGTATATGTTGTAATACATTCCTCAACCTATTCTATTGCTAGGCTTACATCAGTGATATTTCAAATGAATATAGCAACAACTTATCAATTGAAGAAGATGGTGATTGTACAAAATTTCAAAAACTTGAAGTTCAAAACAATGTGCAACTCACACCAACATCTGTACTCAAGGAAAACAAAAGGGCAAATTCAGGGACTACTACAAAGCAATAAAGGAAGAAGATACAAAAAACACTTTAAAGTTGTCTTTCAATCTCTAAGATTTTCTATGCACAATTTGGTTTTAATGGATTTGTGATTTTGGTACTAAATACATAGTGGAACAAAGGAAATTTTTTTGCTTTTATGCACAATTTCGTTTTAAATTGAAACAGAGAAAAATTAAACTCTTTTATTTAGTTATTTGAGGATACAGCTCTACTTCAACATTTTTTAAATATTATGAATACAATGAATATTTAGTGGAAGTCACGAAATAAATGAAATTGAAAAAAAAAAAAAAAGCCATAGCAAAAATACATGGTATTGGGACTTATGTGCAAATTAAAAATTGTTGGGAGGAGCTTCAGCTTAAAATTGTGATCTATGTGTCATCTTTTGGGACAGTAATGATATTTTATGTCCTTTTATTATGGATATAATTTTTATTTATTTTTAATTAAAAAAATTAGTAGCATTCCCGTGCGATATTCTTTTGTAATACTTATTAAACCAAATGTAAAAGTATATTATGATTATTGTAATATATTACTTCATAATATCTGTATTTATCTTATTTTTAATATTACTTCATAATATAACATGTTTTATATTATATCAGAGTCAATTTAGTTTTCAATAATTGAAATTAGAAAGATGTTTAAATCTGAACATGTTAATATTTGATTTAAAACTATCCCGTGCATCGTAAGGATTTGCCACTAATTATTATTATTATTATTATCAGTAGTAGTAGTATTAGTAATAGTAGTAGCAGTAATAGGAAGAGGAGGAGAAGGAAACGTCAAACTCCTTTGCTCCTCCCCAAAAAAAAAAAAAAAAAAACCTTTTAACTCTGGTAATTATTTTTGTTTGAAACTGACATAATTTGCGTAACCGGTGGTCCACTTTAATTTGTCCGGTTGGAAAGGATCAAAAAGGTGCGTGACAGGTGCACAACTTTAATTTGTCTGATTGGAAGGTATAACGAAGGTGCCTGACAGGCCCTTTTTTTTTTTTTTTTTTTTTTTTGTGTAAAAGACCATAAGGTACGCAAAGTCGTCCATTTTATTTTGTCCGTTGGGAAAGTACAATGAAGGTGCGCGTGAATGGACGACTTCGACAACTGGCGCCTTTGACAATGAAAGTAAAGGGTAGGGGAGCCCACTCACGCAGGTGGAGCTTGTTCTTTTGCAATTGGATGTTTCACGTGTAGCCACAAGGCCCACCGTGCTGCATTCCAAAGTTCGTATGTGAAATGAGTATATGGAGAATGGCTTAAGCTATGTCCACGCGTGAAAATGCATGTATAAGAGCAAAGTTAATATGAAGCATTCATATCATATGCATACCTGCTTAGAAATACAGTTTTAAAGTAGTAGTTTAAACAGTAATCAAACACAACCTAGCATATGGGTAGGCTCACCAAGAGCTCATCTGAGCTTTGAGAATGTTTTGAAACCCTAAAACTCAAAGATATGGTAGGCTCATTGGGAATGTTTTGAAACCCTAAAACTCAAAGATATGGGTAGGCTTACCAAGAGCCCAATGAGGATTAAAAGATGAAATCTTTTTGAACCAATTGACCAAAATCTTCAAATTAGGGGCAAGACCCATTTGAGAATGAAAAATAAAAGTGGATTAAACTTTTGAAACTAGGGGCAAGCCTTCATGAGGGGAGAGAGTGAACATTCACGATGGACGTTGTAATGGGACAAATAAAAGACTTTGATGTGTTAGGATAAAACTTGGTCACTTTTATTAAAAAAAAAAAAAAAAATCCAAAAAGAAAAGAAAAGATGTGGACTTCTAAATGTCATGGCTCATTTTAAATACAAGTTCGAATAAGTTTTTAATGAGAGAATAAATTTTCCAAAGTATGATGGGATTGCATTATAAATGGGGCATTGATTTTTGTGTTTCAATTCTTTGATGAGACCATTTTCATAAAGCCTAATAGAGCACAAGATGTGGACTATCCTTGCAAAATTCATGAACACCCTATACTTAAGGCCAAATGAGGATGAGAGGGCGAGATGAGTGACTTGTACTTGGATTCAAAGCCCAAAGAAAAAAAAAGCAAAAGAAAAGAAAAAGAAAGAAATGAAAGTTAGGCTTGGATTCAAATGAGGAAAGGAGAGAGAATGAGAGATGTGAATGATGTAATTGGGCTTTAAGCATAGGGGAAAACATGAATTTTGAAAGATTGATGTAGCTCATTCTATTTCTAAGTACAAGATAATGAAATGATACAAGACTTAGAATACGAATAAGGCATACATATAGTCCACATTTTAATGCAAGCAAGAAAAGTTGATTAAGACGTTGGGTCTAAAACTTTAAAAGACATTGGGAGCACATGTTTATTTGATCAAATTTCATTTCAAGCACAATAACACTCCTTACTCAAAAGAACTTCCTAAGTTTACTTGGTTTCGATCACCTACCCCTAGTCGCCTAAAGGAATTTGACACTATTGTACTAGAAGACATGGTTGGAGCTACTAATGAGGCAATTGAGAAGATTACCCAAATGTTAGTTAAGCAAGGAGAAATGTTACCACAATTGGGAAATCGCCTAGGTTATTTGGAAGAAGGAAGAAGGGCGAAACTCCAACAAGATAACGAAGGTGAGGAAGATGAAGTTAATCGTGACAAGAATGGGAAGATAGACAAGATAGTTGTTGAGACAAACATGGTGAAGGAAAAGACGGACAAGATGCAACAAGCCTTTCGCAAGGCCCCAAGGATGGATGACTTCTTACATATTGATAGACCAAGAATGTATTGACCCATTGGGTAAATTAACTAATTAATTAGCCAAGTGAATTAATTAAGTCAATTAACATGCAATGCGCGTGGTAGCACAAACAAATCACCAAATAACTAAATGGAGCGGAAATTAAATTTGACACGGGTAATTTATTTACGAACGGGGAAAACCATCGAGACAAAACCCCACTGGGTGAATTTAAGGTCACCATTCTCGAGAATCCACTATTATCAAAACAAGCGGTTACAAGTAAAAGGAATCTCAGTACCTAATACCAACCTACAGTTGAACCCTTACCCCAATACACAATTGGACTTGTAATGTTGTGACAATCTCTTCTTTCAATGCACGGCTCCAAGTATGTGACTAACCAATCAATGCACGAATCCCAATACGTGACTAACACACCAACTTAAGAATGATGTTGGCTGCAAAGTTCTTGAGTTCATCCATATGATGAAGATCGGGAAGCTCCTTGGTCACAAAACCCTATGGTGTACAAATGTAGCAGCTTCTTCAAGAGAAGGATGATCTAGGGCAAATTATCTTTGGTCATAGTATGTATGCAACAACAAGTGCAACAACCTTATGACGACCCTTAAAATAACCCCTATATATGTCTAGGGTTGTGAGAAAAGAAAACCTAAACACATAGTTTGGATATGCGTGAAAAATAGATCTAAAAAACTAACTTTTGTAATCCTTGATAGATATAGTCATTGAGCTATCTGTCGAGCTTCGAATGATTAAATCTCAATAGATACATCTGTCGTGCTATCTATCGAACTTTAATGAACAACACTTCTTCACTTGATTCTTGGGCAGATTTGCATGGTTTTAATACTTAAACTTGAACTCTTGTTCCTTGAAGTATTAAACACATCCTAGATCTACCTAATTACAAGTAAAGTGTGTTTTGTCAAAGGATTAGCCAATTCTAAATGACATATGTTCTGAACATGTTCCATATATGTCCTAACAATCTCCCCCTTGGCAATCTGTGACAAAACCACAACCAACAAATAAAATATGGGAGAAGTCATAAATCACTTAACCCATAATCACTTGTTAAATACAATAAAATCTACCCTAACACAAACTCTTGAAAAACTTTGCAAGAAGTGAGTTCATGGCATGGAAGATTTTAACAACCTGTATTTTTAAAACACTTTAAACATAACTCATCACGACATCTTAGTGTGAAATAGAAATAAAAGATTGCATAAAATATAAAAGAAACATGCGATTAAAGAGAGGAAAGAAACAACATATGGAGAGATAGGTAAAATATGATAAGAATATCATCAAATATATATATATATATATATATATATATCAATAAAGAATACAATGTTTGCTATCACTAAGTGGTCACAAGACCAATGTACAAGAACTATGTATCTAAAAGAGAAAGAAAAGAATGGATACACAAAAAAAAATAAAAATAAAAAATAAAAAAATCCTCACTACATCCCTCATAAACAAAAAAACACTCCCCCTAACAAAAAGGTCCTATGCTAACTCTCCCCCTAAGTATATGACTACTCTCATACCCAAAACTAATTCCCTTTTTTGTCACGAATGACAAATGGCAAGTCACCGAGAAGTTGACATCTCCTTATCACTGGAAGAGCTAGCATCCTCATCCTCATCAGTATCATCATCACTAGAGCCACCATCATCACCCTCGTCCTTTGAAGCCTGTGGAGATGGAGATGGAGATGGAGATGTGGCAAAGCCACCCATGACAGCCTATCGTTGTGCGATATGACTAACATGGGTGTTCACTTGATACAACTCGGTGGTGAGTGTATCTAGGCAAGCATCTATGCGCTTAAGCTATGCCATGATGGCCTCTAAAGTCACACCACCTGCGGAAGAAGAAGGAGCGAAGGTGGAAGGAGTGGAATAGGCTAGAGGAGTCGTCGTCTCGATCCATGGTTGCTTCGATTGAAGTTGGGCCTCGCTCCGTCTAATGGACACCGCGTTGATGGCACCCATGATAGAGAAATGAGGAGACTCGGGATAAGACACAAAGGCATGGTGAATGATTCTCGTGATAGCGAAAGGAAAGATAAGCTTATCATGAGTTGCTGTTAATGGTAAGGGAAAGTTAATGGTTAGCTTCTTAATGAGGGACAATAAAAATCAAGTACGAGACTCATTAATAGAATTATAGTGAGACAAGGGATGTAAGACAAATGTCATCACCATATTCAAGAACCTCGGACCTTTTGCAAAGCCCGAGCATGAGGTGTTTTGACAGTCACCCCATGATGAAGGTGTCTCACAAAAGAGAGATAGAAGTTCATCTTTAGACGAGGATAGCCAGGGTAATTAGGATGTGGTACCCTCAAGACATGTAGCACATCAGAGATAAGCTCCGAAGTGACTACAATATGGATACCTTGAATAGAAGTGATGAAATGAGGTATAGAATAGTCAAAATTGTGCATATTTGATTAAAACTCCTGTATGATCACGGAGGGACAACTCACCGGGATCTCACAAAGAGATGCCCAATCCCGATTGTTAATGATAGTGGGTAGAGTGGTATCGAAGAAGTTCGATAAGATAACGTGGCGTTTCGAATGAATGCCACATTTGGAGAAGTTCTCCGAGAAGTCCTGATGGGCTTTCTCATCACGGAATCGGATGTGAAGTGGAGTAGAGTCGGAAGAAGATGCCCAGGAACGAAGAAGGTTCCGAGACGGAGCATATTTGCGCTTGGATGCCATGCACAGACAATCCAAGAGAGAGAGAGAGAGAGAGAGAGAGAGAGAGAGAGAGAGAGAAGTAGAAAAGCACCAATCAACATATATACCAAAAGGAAGAAAAAGAAGGTACGTATGCATGAAAAAAATGCATGATCATGTGACGTGCAACAAATAAAAACATCATAGGCTCACCCCAATCTAAACCTACCAGCACGCAAGGTTCCAACAAAGAATTCACACATCTATAATGCATGAAATATTATGAAAATGCAAATGAAATACAATGCATGAGCATAGAACATCATTTAAGCAAAACCCAACCCAAAAATTTCACAAATAACTCATCAATTTTGAGAAACCCCAAAAAATTTTCAAAAACACAAACCTAGGTCTAAATGTATGAAATGCATGAAGATATAGAGAAAACAAGATCATACCAGTGAAGAGAAGATCACTTAAGGGCTAAAATCCAACAGGTTTGAGGTTTAGAGAGAGAGAGAAAAGTGTTTGAGAGGTGAAAAGACATGTTTCTGTTGAGAGAGATCGAAGAAAATGAAATCTGAAATCGCGTTGGATCTATTTATAGAAAACACATCTGAATGGATCGAGATATGTCAAGAATCAGTCGAGCACTAATTCTCAATAGATAAATCTATCAAGGTGTTGTCAAGAATCTATTGAGGTGTTGTCAAGAATATGTCGATGAAAAAATACCTTAATGGATTGAGAAGCTATCGAGAATCTATCGGCCGGATAGAAACTTTCTCGATGGATTGAGAATCAGTCGAGAAGCTATTGAGACAAATTCTAGAAATCTTCAATGGATCGAAGATGCATCAAGACCTGTTGACAAAAAGTAGTCCAAGGTTATGAATAGATAGCTATCTGTCGAGATCTGTCAAGAAGTTGTTGAGATTGAAGAAAAACAGTTTTTTGAAGAAGAAAAAAAAAATGCGAAAATGTATGCAATCAAGCAAGCTACTCAACCAAAGATCCAAACAACAATTTAAGCTTTCAAAAACATCTCTCAACATGAAAAATGTAAAGCATTTAGATCTAAAACACACACACACACATATACGCACTAAACAAGTCTAACCAATTTTATATTTCTAAAACAATTCAAGACAGTTTAGTGAGCATACATCGACACATGTATTCCTTGTGATGGCCAAATCACATTGTACCTACACATGTATGAAAAATAGCAAAGAATTTTGCATGTTGTGTGTGAAAAACATCGCATTGCATAAATGTCTACATGTTGTGACGATTTGAGATATAAGAAAATCAATTTAACTCACACATAATCATAACTGTTTGATGGGAACTATCACCTTTAAGATACATCTTATAACTCCCACATCTCTTAGAAACACGCTTGCAATCATATTTAAAAGTATTTTGATTCTTTTTGCTTTTATTTTTCTTTGCATATTTTTCTTTTGAGCATATCATGCATGGGCATATAAGAGAGAGAAGAAAATACCCAATTATGTTAAGCTTTGACATTGCAAGCTATGCCTAGGCATACAGATGTCATTTCATGATTGGCGGACAACGATGTGGTGAGATGGTTATTTATGTCTTTCTCTTAGGATTTTTTAGTCCTTCTCGTCAAAAAGAGTGATATAAGTGTTAAGTACAAAAGATTATCTAATCTTACATCACAAATACGAGCCACAAAACTAACTTGCTTAGTTGTACATAGAAATTCTCATCTAAGTTACAAATTATACAAAGTTTAGAGAACTTTGTTTCAATGGCCATCCAAGGTATACAAGTACCAATGTACACAAAACACACACTTTTTTTGTATTTTTCTGATTTTTCAAATTTTTTCTTTTGTTTTTATGAAAAGCAAAATAAAAAAAAAATAAAAATCCGAAAACAAACAAACAAAAACATGTTAAAACAAAGCATAGCATAAAACTAGACTGACTCAAAAACAAGAAAGCAAAACACACAAGTAATGCATAACCAAAAAGAGAGAGGGAGAGAGAGAAAAGTAACTAAATCACTTTGAGCCTTTTTCTTTCCACACCTTGGAAGAACCTTTTCGTTTAACGAACCTTTGATTCAGCGGTGAGGGGGAAGAATTGAAACCATTCAAGTTCAAGAGAAACATGAGGGCCTTAAAAAGATCTCCAAGAGGACCAAAAGAGGATGGAAACTGATTTTGGTTTCCGGATGAGATCATATTGTTGCTTTGTTGAGTGGCTAACCACTTGTAGCAATTAGGTTGAGTATGTCCAAAGTAGCTCTGATGATGACAAAGATGTTGCTTCTTCTATTTAGACTTTTAGTTATTACCCTTCCTAGCCCTAGGGTTTTTAGTCTCTTTCTTTTCAAGCTTAGGGAGTAATCCTAAGATAGATTTACCATTGTCTATGTTCTCACTAACTAAAATAGCTTTCACATCATTATTCTCAGATTCAACATTATTAGCAAGTGAAACAAACATAGTAGTACTAGAAGAAGCAATATTGGGAGAAGAGAAATTATACCCCAAAACAATTCGATCGTAAAGCGAAAATTATACCCCAAAGCTTAGTATCTCATTAAGCTTTTCACTCGAAGTCCTTTCAAACCGAGCTCTGACTTGAAACAGCTCCGCTTCAAGCTTCTTGGTCCTCTCAACCAAGAAATTGTTCTTAAACCACAGTGCTCTAATGATCTGATTAGCTTCATTAAACTTTGTGGAGATTTCTTCTCGTTTAAGTTCCACATCATTGAGCTTCTTGGTGGCCAGCCTATACAATTTCTTATACTTTTCGAAAACCTTGTACAATTTTGCATAAGCTATATGGATGTCATATTGTTCATCCATCTTCTTAAACTTAGACTCCACCAAGTCCTCTTCTTCATCCACCTTTTCAACAATCCCTTTAGTAGAATTCACAATGGCGGTGAAGGCATTCAAGATTCCCTCCTCATCATTATCTGAATCATCCTTAGGCTTGGTGTCACTCAAGGTAGTAGCAAGGGCTTTGCTTTTCCCAATGATCTTAAGATAAGTTGGACATTCTTGTTTCATATGTCCAAAGCTTTGACATCCAAAGCACTTTGGTTTGGAGAGAACAATTATCTTGACTGCCTTGCTTAGCATCCTTCTTTTCCCTGTCTTGGTTCTTGATCCGGGACGAACTAGACTACTTGCGATTTTTATCAACTCCTTTTGCATTGGCATTCTTTATAAACTTTTTGAACTGCCTTGTGATATAAGATTTCGTTTTAGAATCTTTATCATCATCGGAAGACTCATCAATATTGCTGCTTTTGGCCTTTAGTGCCATGCTCTTACTCTTGCTCAATTTCCCGATCCTAGACAAACCTAATTCATAGGTCTGCAAGTTGCCAACCATCTTTGTCAAAGGAATTTGATCAATGTCCTTTGATTCCTCAATGACGGTGATCTTGGCATGAAATATCTCGGGTAGAGATCTGAGCACCTTTCTAACAATCTTGGGTTCAGAAATAGTTTCCCCAATCTCCATAGCTTGCCACACTTTTTCATCTAAAAACTGCAAGAAAGCTCTCATGTGTACTTTCTAGTATGCATAGTTAATGCCATCGAATAAAGGAAGTATAATTAGAGATCGTCCTCTATCTATGACAAACAGGGATCAATGGATCACATAGCAAAGATTAACCCTAATTAGAGTGTGTCCACTCTAATACCACTTGATAGGTCAAGAATTTATTGACCCCTTGGGTAAATTAACCAATTAATTAGCCAAGTGAGTTAATTAAGTCAATTAACATACAATGCACGTGGTAGCACAAACAAATCACCAAATAACTAAATGCAGTGGAAATTAAATTTGACATAGGTGATTTGTTTAAGAATGGGAAAAACCACCGAGGCAAAACCCCACCGGTTGAATTTAAGGTCACCGCTTCCGAGAATCCACTATTATCAAAACAAGCATTTACAAGTAAAAGGAATCGCAATACCTAATACCAACCTACAATTAACAAGCGGTTACAAGTAAAAGGAATCCCAGTACCTAATACCAACCTACAATTGAACCCTTACCCTAATACACAATTGGACTTGTAATGTAGTGAAAATCTCTCCTTTCAATGCACGGCTCTAAGTATGTGACTAACCAATCGATGCATGGATCCTAGTACATGACTAACACACTAGCTTGTGAAGGATGTTGGCTGCAAAGTTCTTGAGTTCATCCATATGATGAAGATCGGGAAGTTCCTTAGTCACAAAACTCTATAGCGTACAAACGCAGAAACTTCTTCAAGAGAAAGATGAACTAGGGCAAATTGTCTCTAGTCACAGTATGCATGCAACAACAAGTGTAATAACCTTATGACGACCCTTAAAATAATCCTTATATATGTCTAGGGTTGTGAGAAAAGAAATCTAAACACATAGCTTGGATATGCATGAAAAATAGATCTAAAAAACTGATTTTTCGTAATCCTCGATAGATACAACTGTCGAGCCATCTGTCAAGCTTCGAATGATTACATCTCGATAGATACATCTGTTGAGTTATCTATCGAGGTTTAATGAATAGCACTTCTTCACTTGATTCTTGGACAGATTTGTATGGCTTCAATACTTGAACTTGAACTCTTGTTCCTTGAAGTATTAAATACATCCTAGATCTACCCAATGTAAAGTGTGTTTTGTCAAAGGATTAGCCAATTCTAAATGACATATGTTCTTAACTTGTTCCACATATGTCCTAACATATACTATAGGTGGAATGGCTTAACCCCATTGGCGCCATTGCCTCCCAAGTTCAAGATTTTTGATGCTGAAAAGTTTGATGGAAGTGGTAATCCAAGGCAATATATTTGACAATATTTAAGCTTAGTTGGAATGAAGAGATTGGATGAGAAGCAAGGTTTGTTTGCTTTCCTTATGTCTCTCATGGGGAACGCCTCAAGATGGTACTACAACTTGGATCCGAGCAAGACTAAGGTGTGGAATAATCTAGTGAACTTGTTTGTAGACCAATTCATCTTCAACACTATGGTTGATGTGACTCTAAGAGACTTGGATACTACTATGCAAGGGTCAATTAGGCATTTTCTGAGTATATGATGTGTGGAAGAATAAAGTTTCATTGATGGTTAATAGGCCCAATGAAAAGGATCAGATTAACATGATCATCAAGAACTTACTTCCAGCATACAATAATAGGCTTCAGTCATCGCCTATCAATTCCTTTGCGAAGCTATATGATTGTGGTACGAGAATTAAAGATGCCATTAATACTGCACAATTGGACCAAAGTGAAGCCAAGTTTCAAGCCAAGAAAGTTTTCAATGAAGGAGAAAAGGGCGATGCTCTCAATAATGTCAATGTTGTTTTTGCTTGATCACAAAAGAGGGTGTTTGATGATCTTCAAATGCGTAACACTTTCCTGAAACCGTACCTAAACTCTAAACCCATACTCTAGTAGTAAGACTTAGTCCTTCCACGTAAAGGTGAAATTAAATGGTTCTTAGACCTAATCTAGGTGACGACTCCAATCTTTTCTCCGCCCCGGTCCACTTAGCCGAGGCGTACTCTCCCTCCCCCCCTTTTCCTTAAAGGAGGAAGCATTGTGCTCACAATGGAAACTCCATTGGGGATAAAGAGTTTGATTCCAATGTGTCCTATTTCTTAATCTTAATTAAGGCTTGTTCGATACTTGTTTGCACACACTTCACTTGGTTCTTTTGTCCCCTTTACCCCAGTTCGTGATGAGTGAGAAGATGAGTAGGCTCTATTTGAGGATTTAGAAACATTCAGAAGTCTTGAAGCTCTGTCAGAATCAAGCTCCAAAGCCTCCAAGAACAACAATAACTTCAACCTTCAAATATGAAGAACATTCGAAGCAAAAGCATTCAAGTCATCCTTCTAGATCTCAAAGCTAATTGGAATCAAGCTCAAAAACCTCCACAAACATCGAGAGACTACAAATTAGTGAAAATAAGCGGATCTAGGCCTCCAAAGCCCCAAAGAACTTTCACTACAAATATTTGAAGATAAAGAACATTTGAAGAACATTCATCCAAATCATTCTTCTAAGTCTCAAAGTTCTACTTGAATTAAGCTTTAAAGCCTCCAGAAACTTCAAATACTTTGATCCATCAAAACTTCATTGGATTCAAGATCTAAAGCCCCAAATAACTTCAACCACAAATCTTCAAAGTTCAATAAAATTTGAAGAACCCAAGAAGAACATGAAAAACACGAAGAACAAGAAATCCCTAACAATCACATAGCTAGAGATTCATTGTAATTTCATTCCAAAGATCTTTCAATCCACTTTCCAATCCAAGTGGAAGACATCTTGTGTTCGAGTCAAGACTACATCGACGCAATACTTGAATTGAAGACTTTTCTAAAGAGATCGAATTAGAGGATTATTCTATTGTATTAGAATCTAAACATAGAGAATTGTGCCTACAAATTCATCAATACAAATTTACACTTGTGAAACATATTCAATTGTTTGATTTTCAAACTTGAGATTTTGTTTTTACAAATTTGGCACACCTGGTGGGACCTCTCTACCTCTCATCCCTTTCTCATTTGAAAAAAGAAAACTTCATCACCTTGCTATCAACTTCAATGGCCTCTAGCAAGAACATTCAAGCTTCATCAATTACGAGTTCAATTAGACTTGATGTTTCTATCATCGACAACTATTCTAGTACAGTTGCTCGTTGCCAATCTAAAGTTCTTAATCAACTTCAATTTCAATCAATTGAAGAAAACAAGGTTCAAACAGTCATCTCTTTGGATTTTCTTGCATGCGAGAAGATTTTCAACAAAGAGCTATCCAACTTGGGGCACCTCAAGTCCGGGGGCAAACCCTTTTCTTCCTTTACAAGAAGTTGTTCACATGATTCCTCATATGTTGTAGGAAAGCCAAGAAAAGAGCTTCCCTTTGCTCACATGGACTTACTTTCTCCTAAATCATCCTTTGAAGTCTTGTCAATCATGATGACTTACACCTCTACTGTAGAGGAAAAGATAATTGAAATGGAGTAAAATCACCCTTCTCACGAAAGCACTCGAAGATAGGGACCTTCAAATTGCAACCTTAATGAACAATCTAGAAGCAAAAGACTTTGGCAAATCAAGCTATGTTCCTAAGTCCTTACATGACTTCATCCCCACAAAGGAAGACAAAAGGAAAGGAACTGAGGACAACTCTCAACAGAAACAATCTACTTTAGTTGTTTCATTATATATTTAACAACTCCAAGATATGATAACAAAGACCATCCAAGCACAATATGGAGGTTCTTCTACAATTTCTTTTATGTACTCAAAGCCCTACACAAAGCGCGTTGACAACATGAGAATGCCCAATGGGTATCAACCTCCTAAATTCATGCGGTTTAATGGCAAAGGAAATCCCAAGCAACATGGTGCTCACTTATTGAAAGCTTGTGAAAATGTTGGAACTCAAGGAGGCCTCCTCACAAAGCAATTTGTTTGCTCTCTTAAAGAAAGTTCCTTTGATTGGTACACAGACTTGGAACCTAAGTCAATTGATAGTTGGGAGCAACTTGAAAGCAAGTTTCTTAATCAATTCTATAACACACGCCGCATGGTGAGTATGTTAGAGCTTACTAGTACCAAGCGGTGGACGGATGAACCCGTTGTTAGTTATATCAACCGATGGTGCTCTTTAAGTTTGGATTGCACAGATAGGATTTTTGAAATATCTGCTGTGGTGATGTGCATTCAAGGTATGCATTGGGGACTTCTCTACATCCTTCAAGGGATAAAACCCCGAACATTCGAAGAACTAGCGACTCGTGCACATGACATGGAGTTATCTTTAATCATGGCAACATGAATTCTCTTGCACTTGAGGAAAGGAAAGATAGAAAAGAAGTGAAGAAGAATGACACCTTCATAGATTTTGCGGCTATTAACACTACCTTAGTCAAGATTTCAAGAGGGGGTACGAAAGAAAAGGACAATAGACTTGATAGGCGGTAGAAGAATGACGTGTGTCTTTCAACTTTTAAGGAAAGAGAGTAGAATGTTTATCCATTTTCAGATGAAGATGTGCCAAACATGTTAGAACAACTACTCCAAACAAAGGTAATTGAATTACTAGAATGCAAGTGATCGGAAGAGAAGGAGAAAGTTGGTAACTCGAATTATTGCAAATATCACTACATCATCAACCACCTAGTCCAAAAGTGCCTTGTGTTTAAAGAAATCATCATGAAGCTTTCCAAAGAAAAGAAGATGTGCCTGTGGGTCACCGAACAATGTATTGCCAACTCTAAAGCAAGGTGCAGTCCCCCAAATTTAGTTGCTAAGAAAACAAGAGAACCAAAAACAAGGCTCATATGCAATCAAAGAAGGAATACAAGAAGCTTGGAACCACAAAGATCAAGGTGCAATATGATCATTCATTGCCTCAAAAGTTCAAGAATCATGTCACTCTACTAGACTTATTCCCATAAAGGCTCCTTTAAAACGATTCAATGGAAACCATTCATATGGTCTCCTATTATGAAATCCATAATAAGGAAGGCAATTCGAAGCCAAGTCCCAAGCATATCACTCCACTCGGATACATGCCTAAAAAGACGGTGCAAAGGTCGGCCAGAAGACATGACACAATGAAAGCTACAAATGGCTTGAATCAAGAAGGTGCAAAATTCCTAGCATGAATTTTAGTGTTTAATCACATTAAAGTTGCGTTTGGATAGCTTATTTTTTGCCAACTTATTTTAATATTTAGCTACAGTACTTTCAGCAAAAAGTCTTGATTTCAAAAAAATAAGTGGATCCCAAACAGACCTTAAGGCTTCAAGCTTCTCACCATCACGGATTTCAGCATTCAAAATGTTAAGTATTGCTCGCCCAACACAAAACCAAAATGATCTTTGATGGGAATGACGAGGTTACATCCCACAGACGAAGCTAACACTCATGACGAAGAAAACACTCATGACGAAGGCGTCCTGAATAACGAAGAAACCAGTCATCACTAACGAAGGCAGAGGAGTCATTCAATGTAGTTAATCAATGACCTGGGCGCTTACCAAATTAGCCAGGCAGATCGTTAGGAGCCTCTTAAAAGTCCCATTATTGGACAAGAGGCGTTACTAGGGAAAGCATTAACAACCATAATGGCTAGCACCCAAAGCCACATATATAAAGCCCTCACATTGTCAACAGAAGGTATATATACATTCACACTTTGAGAGAGCACTCTGGTTTTTATCTCGTTCTTCCATTTTCATTTTATAAGGTGCTTTTTTATTCTAACTTTGGCATCGGAGGCGTTGTGGAGGCACCACACCGATGACCCTTATAGAGGGTACATCGGCATCGACAAGGAGTTCCATTTGCCCACTTTGATTGACGAACTCGTGCTTCATCGATTTGGCGCCGTCTGTGGGGACGACATTTTCAGATTCATATTTGAAAACATAGTTTCCATCAACTCTCTACATTCAGATGGAATCCAACCCAGATTCAGTAGCCTTGGCCCAGCAAGTTCAAGCCCTTGCAGCCATCATTGAAGAACTCACCAAACAAAACCAGGAAATGAAGCTATGAATCTAATAGGTTCAACAGGCTCAACAGGAAGAAAACCGGTCCAAGGGTAACCTGGAAGGAGAAGGGGATAGCCACAGGAGAGGTACCCCTCGAGGGCCAACTACTCCGGACGAGCAAAACTCGGATCTCCTTCGAGAAATAAGGAAGGAGGTGGACGAACCGAGGAGCGCCATTAAGGAGAAGACGGACCAAAGTGTAGATAGAATGGTAAGGGCTATGGATTCGCCTTTCACCACGACGGTACTTGAATGCCCTATACCGTCAAAGTTTCACTTACCTCAACTTGAGCCGTTCGACGGACTTAGAGACCCTCGGGATCATCTTAATACCTTTAAGACAACTCTAGGTCTTCTACAACCACGACAAGATCTTGTGTCGTTCCTTTCCCACCACTCTCAAAGGAGCTGCAAGAGAATGGTTCACGAAGTTGCCGACCTTGTCCGTAGACAACTTCGATCAATTGAGTAGTGCCTTCTTGCTCCATTTCAAAGGGAGGCAACGTCCAAAAAGGCTGGCGGACTACTTACTCACCATAAGACAGGGAGAGAAGGAAACTCTGAGGTCGTATGTCAAACGCTTCACCCGGGAGACTCTGGAGGTGGATGAAGCCGATGACAAGGTGCGATTGACGGCCTTTAAGGCGGGGCTGAGGTCCAGAGATCTCGTGGCCTCCCTCGCAAAGAACCCACCAAAGACGATGGCGGAAATGCTTCTGAAAACACAGAAGTACATGAATGTTGAAAATGCTTTAGCAGCCATAAAGGATGCCGAGAAGCCAAGCGACAAGGCAAAGAAAGAAGACGACCGTAGGGGGCAAAAGAGAGAGCGACCGGATCGTCGGAACAATGACGGGAATAGGAGGAAAGATGATAAAAGTCCTCGGATGGTAAGATTTACTCCTTTGGTTATGCCTGTTGACAAAATTTTCACGCAGATCAAGGGCGAGCATTATCTCAAATGGCCCAGACCATTGCACTCATCCCCCAATGTCCGTGACAAGAACAAGTACTGCCGGTTCCATAAAGATCATGGCCACAACATGAAAGATTGTAGAGACCTAAAGGAGCAGATAAAGGAGTTGATACGGAAAGGGAAGTTGCAGAAATATGTGAAGAAAGGAGAATATAGTACATTCAGGGACGACAATAAAATCCAGCATGAGTCCTTTTCCCGAGATGACGATCGTCCGTCCCAGCCTCCACACACGGTGATCGGGGAGATAAAGACGATTACGGGAGGATCGTTTAAATCACTCAAAAAGCATAGCGAGAGACAAAAATAGTGTCCATGCCATACCTCCGTCTAAGCACCGACGAACATACGAGGACATATTCTTCAAGGAAGGAGACGCCATGGGAGTGAAGCAGCCCCACAACGATCCCTTGGTCATAATGCTGAAAATAGAAGGATTCAATACCAAAAGGATCCTCGTCGACAATGGCAGCTCCGCAGACATCATTTACCTCTCGACCTTCCAACAAGCGAGGCTAGATCTAAGGAGACTGCACCCCTTTGACTCTTCGCTCGTCGGCTTCGGTGGAGACAAGGTATACCCCAAGGGCATAGTGACATTGACAGTGACGGTGGGGGCCTACCCGGTGCAGGTGACTCGTCGGCTAGACTTCTTAGTGGTGGACTGCCCCTCATCCTACAATGTCATCATTGGGAGGCCCACACTCAATAAGTGGAAGGCGGCAACGTCCACCTACTGTTTGAAGGTAAAATTCCCAACAGATAATGGCATCGGTGAAGTAAAAGGAGATCAAGTCCTGGTAAGAGAATGCTATCAAGCCGTCTGGGCTGCGAAGGAGAACCACACGCGGATGATTGAAGAAAAGGAAGAAGACAGAATGGAGGCCCTGGAAATAGTGGAATTGGTTGAAGGAGAAGCAAACAAGACGACAAAGATAGGGAGGGCGTTAAAGCCCGAGATGAGAACAAGGCTCATAAGGTTCCTTAAAGAAAACCTAGACGTCTTCGCATGGAGCCACGAGGACATGCTAGGCATAGATCCAGAGGTCATCCAGCATAAGTTGAATGTGAACCCGGAACGGAAGCTTGTTTAGCAAAGACGAAGAACCTTCACCCTAAAACGAGATCAAGCGATTGCGAGAGGAAGTTACTAAACTCTTGACGGTAGGGTTCATCCGGGAAGTGTACTATCCTGAATAGCTCGCGAACGTCATCCTAGTAAAGAAAGCAAATGGAAAATGGAGGATGTGTGTAGACTTCACCGACCTGAACAAGGCGTGCCCGAAGGATAACTTCCCTCTACCAAGAATAGACCAGCTCGTGGACTCTATAGCCGAGCACAAGTTACTAACTAGGATGGTTGAGGAAGACCAGGAAAAGACCGCTTTCATCACGAGTCAAGGACTCTACTGTTACAAGGTAATGCCTTTTGGATTAAAGAATGCTGGAGCTACGTAGCAGAGGTTGGTGAACAAAATGTTCACCAACAGCAGATTAGCAAGAACATGGAAATGTACATGGACGATATGCTCGTCAAGAGAACGGAAGAGCTCACACATCCGGGCGACTGAAGGAAACGTTTGCAACCCTCAAAAACACACGGATGAGGTTGAATCCAAGTAAGTGTGTTTTTGGGGTAGCTTCAGGAAAGTTCTTGGTATTCATGTTGTCCCAAAAAGGAATAGAAGCAAACTCGGAGAAAGTGCGAGCCATCATCGACATGGCATCACCCAAGACTGTCAAGGATGTTCAAAAACTCACGGGAAGGATAGCGACTTTAAACAGGTTCATCTCCAGAGCTACGGACAAATGCCTGCCCTTTTTCAAGACCTTGAAGCGTGCTTTTGCCTAGACCAACGAATGTGAAGCGGCGTTCCAGGAACTAAAGCGTTACCTGAGCAGTCCACCCCTCTTAAGTCCATCCAAAGAAGGGGAAGACCTACACTTATACTTGGACGTGTCGGCCTTGGCGATAAAGTGCAGCCTTGATAAGAGAAGAAGACGCGAAGCGACTCGATTTACTACGTCGGCCAGGCTTTCCAAGGGGATGAGTCTAGGTATCCAAGGATTGAAAAGATCACATTTGCGTTAATAGTGGTCTCGCGCAAGCTAAGGCAATACTTTCAGGCAAACCCCATCCTCGTAATGACAAACCAACCGATCAAGAAATTGATGAACAAACCTGAGGCAAATGGAAGAATGGTCCAATGGGCGATTGAACTTAGTTAATTTGACATCAAATACCACCCCAGAATGGCGATCAAGGCGCAAGCTCTGGCGGACTTCATCGCAAGGTTCACCCTTCCCGACAAAGACACCTTGCCGAGCGAGTTGATCAAGTTTAGTATTGAAGCTACGTAAATCTGTCCAAGAAACAAGTGAAGAAGTGCTATTCATTAAAGGTCAACAGATAGCTCAATAGATCCATTTCTATCGAGGTTTAGTGTTGATGCTTGATAGCATCTTGACAGAAGCTATATTTATCGAGAATTACGAAATTCAGATTTCCGGATCTGATTTCACGCATATCCATGTGTATTTGTGTAAGATTTCTTTTCTCACAATCCTAGACATATATAAGGATTAATTTAAGGGCCGTCTCAAGTGATGCAAAGGTTGTTGCACTTGTTGCTATATGCAAATTGTGACCGAAGACAGAATTTGCCCTAGTTCATCATATTCTCTCTAGAAACTACCGCATCTTTGCGCCAAGGGTTTTGTGATCAAGGAGCTTCCTGATATTTATTGTTAGATGAACTCAAGAACTTTGCAGTCAACATCTTCTTCAAGTTGGTGTATTAGTCACATACTGGGATCCGTGCATCATTGGTTAGTCATGTCTTGGGATTCGTGCATTGAAAGGAGAGATTGCCGCTACATCACAAGTCAAATTAGGTATTGGGGTAAGGGTTCAACTGTTAGTTGGTATTAGATACTGGGATTCTTTTTACTTGTAACCGCTTATTTTGATAATAGTGGATTCTTGGGAGTGGTGGCCTTAAATTCACTAGGTGGGGTTTTGTCTCGGTGGTTTTCCCCATTTGTAAACAAATCACTTGTGTTTAGGAGCTTCCTGATCTTCATTGTTAGATGAACTCAAGAACTTTGTAGTCAACATCTTCCTCAAGTTGGTGTGTTAGTCACATATTGGGATTTGTGCATCATTGGTTAGTCACATACTTGGATTCGTGCATTGAAAGAAGAGATTGCCACCACATCATAAGTCCAATTAATTGACTTGGCTAATTAATTGATTGATTTACCAAATGGGTCAATACATTTTTGGCCTATCAAGTGGTATCAGAGTGGGCACACTTTGATTAGGTTTAATCTTTGCTGTGTAATCCATTAACCCCTATTGTCATGGCTACAAATGGCATCAAAAGATCATTTTTATTTCAAATACATCTTGCTTTTCTAATCTCAATTTGATTGAATGTCTCGAAAAATGTAAGTCTAAAAGTTATTCAAAATCTATCATAATGGAAAAAGGTCTTAGTATGACAAAGAAGAAACTAGATTGTCTAAGAATGAAAATGTGTAAAGGAGTTCATCCGAGAAGGGTGAAACTTAAAGGCTTTGTTCATAAATGGTAGATGAGAGAGAAAACCATTCCTATTGATTTGTCATGTAAGCATGAGGTGTGCTTTATGATGAAGTTGGTATTTAAGGTAATAGACACATGTTTGTGGTACCTTGACAAAGGATGCTCACGACACATAACTGGAGATCGTCTCTCTTTAAGGTTTTCAAGTCTAAGAAAGGTGGAAATGTCACTATTGGTGATGGGAGCAAATCACAAATAAAATGGAAGGGAACCATCTTTCTACCTGGACTGCCGGACATTACAAATGTGTTGTATGTAGAAGGTCCGAGAGTTAACTTGTTGAGCATAAGTCGGATATGTGATCAAGACTTCATGGTGCTATTTTCAAAAGGGAAATGCCTTGTGTTGAATGAGTCCGGGAAAAAACTCATAAGCGGTGTCTGCACTTTGGACAATTGCTATAGATTGGTACACGATGCTGATATTGTGTGCAATAGCATTTGTTTGTTAAATGAAGACCTATGGCACCAAAGGATGGGACATGCTAGCTACAAACATTTGTCTATTGTATCTATGCATGAATCGGTTTTGGGAATACCAAAGCTCAGCAAAATTAGCAATGTTGTGTATGGACCATGTCAACATGGGAAGCGGATGAAAGCAAAACATCCAAGCACTCGGACATCAGCTACATCCAGGCCTTTGGAGCTATTACATTTGGATCTTGAAAGTTCAAAAACGTGTACGAAACACCTTTGAACGTTTAGACCCCCAAAATACAACTTAACCAATACAAGCAATATGTTAAACAACTAGTGTGCGGAAACTTAACACATGCTATAATACGAAATTGGTTAAAGACTATCTAAGCCATAACAAAATAAAACCACAAAGAGATAATAAAAAGGCAAAGATAGAGAGGAAGGAAGATGCAAACACAAAGACAACACGCGATGTGTTATCGAAGAGGAAACCGAAGTTCTCGGCGAAAAACCTCTCCTCCGCCGCCCTCCAAGCGGTAAACAATCCACTAGAAAATACGGTTGGGATACAAGGACAGCAATAGACCCTCCAAGCCTAATCTACCCAAAGTGCACCTAAGCCCTCCAAGCTTCTTGCTCCAACGAGGTTGCGCCGAACCTTTTTCTTTTCTAGCTTCCCGGTTCCGCTACTAGACCGTAGCATCAACCAATGAAGATTGGTTCCTTCCTAATCGCTTCCCGTAAATCCAAACAACCGTCTCACGGTGATGATGATGGTGAGAACCAGGTTTGGTATAATGCCTCTCAAAGATTTGACAATGGAGAGGAAGAGAGTAGGGGAATTTGAAGAGACTCTAAGGTATAGATTGTGGGTGAAACAATCTTGTTTTTCTTTAGGGTTTCTCTCTTAAAATTCTCTCTGGAAGCTCTCTTTCAATCGTGGGTAAAAGGGGTATTTATCTTTGGAGTGGGAGAGGAATGTGAAACGTCGGGTTTTACAAAATAGGGGTGGCTCGCGGCTTGACTAAGTCGCGAGATCCAGTCATGCGAGTTAACCGTATGGCCAGTTGTCTGTTTGTCCTGTAGTGCTCCGGCTAGCATGACTATTCATCTTCCAAAGATGCTTGGCACGTGTCTTTGCTACAGCGACTTGCGGCGCGAGTCACCCGCGAGTCCCAGCCGCGAGTCTCTGTTTTCTTGCACACTCTTGAGCAAACTTCACTCTATCTCACTCACTACCCTTACAACAAACCCACCTAAATACAAGGTTACTAAATGCTGAATTACAAGCAAATTTGGCACGGAATAAAGCCAATTAGATGGTTGAATAAATTCAACCTTACAATCTCCCCTTTGGCTATTCCGTGACAAAACCCTAAAACAGACTCTAGACTTAACATGTGAGTTGGGAACAGTTGAACAAAACTCACTCACACCTAACTCTAGAAGTCATGAAGCACTTGAATCATATGAACATAATACTCACGAAACACAACAATACACCATGATCATTGTAAGCAGAAAATTATAAATGCATATGAAACAGGCAATATGTGATCAAGCAAAGATGGAGTTAATAAACAAACCATGGCTTGATCAACCAAGTGAACACCAGAAAGTAGTGATCACGGTGCTCATTCACACTTGGAATGAACACAAGGACATACAAGTTAACAAGCACAAGGCAAGACACTTGTATGCTCAACACTCAACCAATGCATAACACACAAGGCATATGCATCTAGGAACAATCCTACAAGGGCACAAGAGTGATAGTACATAAACCAAAATGCAGAACATTTAGATTAAAGCACTGATTTCAACATAGCATAAAGGCTGCATTAAACAAGATACATACCATAAAGCCTACAAACTATGCATAAAACATTAACCCTAAAAGCTTACAAAAGCACATGGGTACAAACACAAAAACATCCTGAATAACATCATCAAAATATATTAAAGTTTAAACCAAGAGTATAAGTAAAGAGTTAGGAACAGCTATACACCAAAACACAATGTATCAAAACCATAAAAACACTAAAAGTACCCAAAACATAAACATAAATAAACAAAGTCTCTGATTTTGGCAACTCCCCCTCAACTCATTACTCCCCCTTAAGAGCTGCTTTTACGCTTCTCAATCATCATTGACATTATCAACAGAAAGAAACTTCTCTCCCTTTTTGACAGGAATGGCCAAAGGGTCACTGTTCGAGCTAAGTGGTGAAGTCATCAAGTTTTGCAGACAAGACATCAATCTGGTCCTGCATGGCTCTCATTCGCTCAGAGTGCTTAGTCCGGACTTCCCTGATCCCATCAAGTCTTTCCAGAATGATTTGGAAAGCATCCGGAGGTGTATCTGAAGAAGTTGAAGTTCTAGACCTTTTGCCACTCCTCCTGGGTGTTGAGGTTGATGCATGCCCCGCCGCCCTGCTTTGATCTCCATTGGGACACCCTCTCCTTCATCTCCTTCATCTTCTTCTCTTGGAAGCCTAACACTTATCCTTTTGCGGGTAAGCTTGTTAATTGCGTAGGTGTGGACATGGGACTGATGTCTTGAGGGATTGGAACACCCTTCCTTCTAAAAATCCTCATTAGCAAACCGGAAAGATCAATTTAGGCCTAGAGGTTGTTCTGGTGTCATCCACAATGGTGTCATATATGTGGGAACTTATGTCTATGAAATTATTTTCTTTGAGATCCATCAAAAACTGCTCTAGCACAATTGATTGTAGTCAATTTCTTAATGGGATAGAGGTTAAACATCATGATTATTGTTAGACACCTCATGTCCACTTTGGAAAGGCGGTGGTATTCAAACATTTCCCTTCTCTCTGCCCACCTATCCTTTGTTGAACTGTTTCAATAGAAGCACTCCTATCCTTGTAATTGATAAATTCCTCATCATCTAATCCTTCAAGCCCTAGTACATCATCTATGACATGTGCATCCAAAATGAATTCTTTACCTCTAACCCAAAGAACTTAACTCATTCTCCTTTATCACAAAGATTTGAGTAAAATTCCCTAATCGGGGTTCACACACAACAGGAAATCACTCGAAAACTTTTCCCATCCTCTTCCTTCAAAACAGTGGGGATAAAGGTTTGTCTTAAGTCCTCCAAATCTACAAATCTTTCTTGAATAATTCCTGCATGCAAGAAGTTATCTTTGTATCTCTCAAAGTGATGAACTGACCTAAACAGTTTAGAATCCATTTTTAATCTTTTGTCGGCCTTCTTTGCAGTAGATTTCTTCTTCGGAGGTGAGGGAGCCATCTGTGAACAATCGAAAAAGGCCACAACAACATAGAACAATATATGTGCAGAACCAATCAGTACCATGTAATTAACAAAGAGATATCATCCATACAAATGAACTTTGAACACTTAAACAATAAGCTACTTAGATTAATCACATGGATAAACCAAGCCTAAGATAGGAAACACATGAACAACATGGAGAAACTATCCTAAAGGCAGATATATGTCATTGGGACATATAGTGGAAAAAATGATATGACACACAATCAGTATATTGAGACTAACAGAAGCTCCCAACAGATTAAGACAATAGAACATGCATATTTAGCACAAGAAACTTACAACCTCAAAAGGAACAATTTGAAACAACTCAACAGCTCAAAGTACGGATAAAATAAAAGAAACACTTAGCTAAGCACAGGATGAAGAGCAATAAGGAAACAACTAAGATCAAATCAAATTCTAGCAAAGAGATTCGCAAGCTAAGTATGAACAAGGAGCAAAATCAAAACACAAACCCATTTCTAAATCACAAACATATGCGAAAAATCAAAGGGAAAAGCACAAAATCAAGTAGAAAAGAGTGCAAATCTG
This sequence comes from Quercus dentata, assembly GCA_028216015.1. NCBI lineage: Eukaryota > Viridiplantae > Streptophyta > Magnoliopsida > Fagales > Fagaceae > Quercus > Quercus dentata. The sequence goes on from CP116447.1 coordinate 92,833,335, forward strand.
AAAACCCATACCTGTGACTTGAAGATTTTGAGCTACAAGAATGCAACAATGGAGATTGGAAATGGGAGCACGGAGTGTTTTGGGAGGGAGATAGTTTAGAGAGAAGATGAACAGTCACAAAAGTTCAAGGGAAAACTGAAAAGAGGTTTAAAAACTGCTCCTGTTTCTACCAAACACGCGATTTTCGTGACTTGATTAAGTCGCCACACACGCCGCCACTCAAGCCGCCAAAGCACTCAAGAACAAAAATTTGAAAATTTTTCTAAGTGTTTTTCGCGACTGGAAGGTCTACCAGCGAGTAAGTCGCGAGCTGAGCCACGAAAATCTCTGAGTGAACCTCGCGACTGGACCGTCCACTCGCGAACAAGTCGCCAAAAATGACCAGCGAAGATGCGACTGAGGCTCGCGACTTGACATACCCGCGATCGAGCCGCCAAAACAGGGCAAAACAGGATTTTTGAAATTTTCAGATTTTTCAAACAAAATATTTTCCAAAAACACCTAAAACACTCAAAAATCTTTTTGTGCTTGAATTAACAAAGATTGAGCATGTGAAAACACATTTCATCTAGTACAATCACACAAATGAATATGGCATTTATTGAACATAAACTTGTGTGTTGTGTGTGGATATCAACAATGAGATAGTCCTTCGTTTAATGTGAAGCTTCAATGATCAATTCAACCAAGGCATACACAATTAGCACTAGATCATGTGACCCATCTCAATTATAAAAATATGTATATATGACCTCCCACACAATTTGATAACATAACTTGAAGCTTATCATTTGACTCCACTCAATCATAACATTTGATCTTTTTGATCTTTTGAGGCAATCATCTCTCATTGTAAGAGTGATATTTGACATTTCACCTTAATGAACAAGCCTTTGGCTTTTTGAATAAACATTCATTTTAATATAAGGTCGCTTACCCTTTTTCCTAGTCAAATACTAGAATGTGCGACAGGCTTTTGCAGCTCAATATCTCTTTTCATTTGGAGATTTACATTTGGTGAGCTCTTTATAGCAAAACAAAAATAAAGAGTGGGAAGATATATAGACACAAGTCTATGCATGTCTCAAGATCAACAAAACCATTCACTAATCATTCATGACAAGTTTGAAGATCTATTTACAACAATTACAAAGATTTCAAGATTTCTCCCACAGTGATAGAAGTGCATGAAAACAAGCAATGCTCGAAAATGCACAAAGCTATTAGCACAAAGGTACAAGACAAAACAAGTTTTGAGACAAAACTCAACAAAGTCAATCAAGTTTTTTGATTTTCTAATTTTATGTGATTTTTGGATTTTTGACACAAGAAACAAAAAGATTGATAAAACAAAATTAAAAAAAATATTCACAAGTAGACAAGCTAACAACCAACATCAAAAACAGCAAGCAAACCAAACAAACATTGTCACAAAGCATAGAAAGTATTAATGCATGGACATGTTGTAATGCTTATGCATGAGTACGATTTTTCACCCACACGTCACTTGCGTTTGGGGTGATTTCCTTATAGGATTGGGTACGGGAGTTAGGGCTTTCAAACCTTCGTGAGAAGCTTTCCAAGCAGTTGGTGAATGTACCAATCATCTTCATCACGTTCATCATTCTGGGATCTCCATTTTGATCTCTAGATTGATCACCCCGCCCAAATTCTCCTATCATTTTTGGGTCCTCCCGACCTTTGAGGAGTTGCACTTTGTTCTTTGCTCTCACTTTTGGCAATTTGGTTGAGTATGCCCTTGAAGTCCGCAATAATGGCACACATAAGTTCCTCTAGGACCTCTTTGTGGTCGTGGACGTGACTTGGCACGAGATTCGACCTGCCCACGACCGATTACATGAGGATTCAGCATCCGTTGGTTCACCACATTCTTCTTCTCCTCCACCTCGAGCTTCTCACCAGGTAAGGTCGGCTACAATGGATCTTTGGCCTTTACAAACTTCACTTCTTTAGTGACATTTCCAGATGAACTACTTCCTCCGGTATATCCCAATCCAGTTTTGTCTGAAAAGCTCTTTTGAGATGATATAACATCATCTAGCTTCTTGGTGGTGACCCTCTCTATTTTAGCATTCGCTTGCACAACCTCATTCTCAAGAAATCTCACTTTTGTGTAAGCTTCGGACAACTCACCATTCAGTGTTTCTATCTCATATTTGGCCTCCCTATATCGAATTAGGAGACTTTTGTAGTCCCCCTCGGCCTTCTTCATTTTTCTCACAGCAGCCTTGGCCACCTTTGTGTACTCACCCGACTTCTCCAAGAGTGAGTTATAATTCTCTTGAAGATTTGTTGTGCTTTCATCTTCTTGAAATCGATTCTTCAACAATTCCTAGTGATTCATCATCACTATGTTCTCCAAGGTCTCGTACAAGCAGAACTCATCCGAAGACTCAACATGAGCAATAGTCATAAAAGCTGAATAGTTCCCCTCTCCATCACAGCTCTCTTCAGATTCTGAGTCGAGGGCGAATCCGAGTCACTCAAGGTCGTGGCATACACTTTACCTTTCGATTTCAAATAATTCGGACATTCCTTCTTAAAGTGTCCATGCTCGTTACATTCGAAACAAGTGACACCTTGTGTGGGTTGGGATTCTTTTCCATCTTTCTTTTGAAATCCCTCTTCTCCCTTCCGAACTTTGGAATTTTCTTTTATCATCAAATTTGCCATTATTTTTGAATTTCAAGAACTTTCTGAAATTTTTGACAAGGTAGGCTACATCTTTGTCAACCACATCTTCTCCCGATGAGTCTTGATCTTCCACCTTCTCATTAATGGTCTTTAGAGCAAGGGATTTACTCTTCCGTTGATTGGGCAGCGACATCTCATAAGTCTACAGAGAACTAACCAGCTCCTGTACTTTGATGTCGTCAAGATCCTTACTCTCTTCAATTGCTGTCACTTTAGCACGAAAACTTTCTCGCAATGATCGAAGGATTTTCCTTACAATCTTTGAGTCCTCCGTTTTCTCCCCCAAGTTGAACTTACCGACAACCACCTCATTTCGCTTTCCATAGAAAGAGTCAAAAGACTCATCCTCACTCATTTTGAGCTCCTCAAATCGAGTGGTCAGCATTTGTAACTTGGTGTCTTTCACTTTCTTCGTGCCTTCATAAGTGGTTTCCAGAATCTCCCATGCTTCTTTGGCAATGGTAATGTGAGAAATCCTATGAAATTCATCCGGAGACACACCACGAAAAATAGCATTGAGTGCTTTCTTGTTAGCATTAGATGCGACAAGTGCTTTGCCTTATCCCATGTGGATTTGGCTACCTCGGGTTTGGTCCAACCAATCTCAACAAAGATCCCAAACGGATTCATCAATAGAACACGAGAAAAGCTCTCATGCGAACCTTCCAAAAAGCGTAATTACTACCATCAAAATATGGAGGTGCATTTAGGGATTGAGACCTATCCATCTCAAAAGGGAGTCAAGGATCACACAATGGTAATGAAACCAATAGCAGTGTACCCGCTCTGATACCAATTGAAAGTTCAAAAACGTGTACGAAACACCTTTGAACGTTTAGACCCCCAAAATACAACTTAACCAATACAAGCAATATGTCAAACAACTAGTGTGCGGAAACTTAACACATGCTATAATACGAAATTGGTTAAAGACTATCTAAGCCATAACAAAATAAAACCACAAAGAGATAATAAAAAGGCAAAGATAGAGAGGAAGGAAGATGTAAACACAAAGACAACACGCGATGTGTTATCGAAGAGGAAACCGAAGTCCTCGGCGAAAAACCTCTCCGCCGCCCTCCAAGCGGTAAACAATCCACTAGAAAATACGGTTGGGATACAAGGACAGTAATAGACCCTCCAAGCCTAATCTACCCAGTGCATCTAAGCCCTCCAAGCTTCTTGCTCCAACGAGGTTGCGCCGAACCTTTTTCTTTTCTAGCTTCCCGAATTCCGCTACTAGACCGTCGCATCAACCAATGAAGATTGGTTCCTTCCTAATCGCTTCCCAAAATCCAAACAATTGTCTCACAGTGATGATGATGGTGAGAACCAGGTTTGGTATAATGCCTCTCAAGGATTTGACAATGGAGAGGAAGAGAGTAGGGGAATTTTAAGAGACTCTAAGGTATAGATTGTGGGTGAAACAATCTTGTTTTTCTTTAGGGTTTCTCTCTCAAAATTCTCTCTGGAAGCTCTCTTTCAATCGTGGGTAAAAGGGGTATTTATACTTTGGAGTGGGAGAGGAATGTGAAACGTCGGGTTTTACAAAACAGGGGTGGCTCGCAGCTTGACCTCGCGGCTTGACTAAGTCGCGAGATCGATCGCGAGTTAACCGTATGGCCGATTGTCCTGTTTTGTCCTGTAGTGCTCCAGCTAGCATGACTGTTCATCTTCCAAAGATGCTTGGCACGTGTGTGCTTTGCTCAGCGGCTTGCAACCGTAAGTCACCCGCAAGTCCCAACCCATGAGTCTCTGTTTTCTTGCACACTCTTGAGCAAACTTCACTCTATCTCACTCACTACCCTTACAACAAACCCACCTAAATACGGGGTTACTAAATGCTGAATTACAAGCAAATTTGGCACGGAATAAAGCCAATTAGATGGTTGAATAAATTCAACCTTACAGATCTCATGGGTCCAACTAGAACCGAGTCTCTTGGAGGAAAGAGATACATCATGGTTGTGATAGGTGATTTCACCAAGTATACTTGGGTCATTCTTTTAAGATCCAAGTCAGATGCTCCTGAGCACATTGAAGCTTTATGTAAGATTGCAAAATAAGAACTTTAAAATTGGTCGAATTCACGGTGATCATGGTAAAGAATTCGAGAACTCATACATGGAATCCTTTTGTACTAGATCTAGTGTATCTCAAGAATTCTCTGGTCTTATTACTCCCAAGTAAAATGGTGTAGTAGATAGGAAAAACAGAGTCATTCAGGAGATGGCTAGAGCCATGTTACACAACAAGGATGTGGCTAGAAATTTATGGTGAGAAGCAAATAACACCACATGTCACATGGTTAATAGGGCATTTTCAGACCTGGTACAAAGAAGACTCCCTATGAATTGAGGAAGGGAAGAAAGCCAAATGTGAAGTATTTCAGAATATTTGGAAGTACTTGCTTCATCCTTAAGGATAGAGAGAATGTGGGAAAGTTTGACTCCCGAAGTGATGAAGGAATATTTTTGGGATGCTCCTCCATAAGCAAAGTTTATCGGGTGTACAACAAAAGAACCAAGAAGGTGGTGGAAACGGTCAATGTTGTTATTGATGAAGCTTGAGACTCTAGTTAAAGAAAAGCGGTGAGGAAATACCTAAGGAACTTCTTCCTTCAAAGCCTAAGGATGTTTAAGAAGAAGTTGATTAAGAGCCCGTTTCTTCAAGCACTCCAAGTGTTGTAGAAGTCTCAGCAGATATTCCTACATCACCCGAGTCCGAATCGCATGAAGAGAAAGAACCTTCCTCAAGGATCAAACTGAATCACCCTTCTAAAGTTATTGTGGAAAATATTAATGAACTTACACTAAGAAAGCGTACAGTTGATAAATATGTTGCTAACTTTGTGTCTTATTCTTGCTAATTGTCACGAGTTGAACCCACTAAGGTTGACGATGCTCTCCAGGTTGAATGCTAGGTTGAGGCCATGCATGATGAACTACTCCAGTTTCAAAGGAATGATGTCTGGACTCTAGTATCTAGACCAGAAGGAATGCACATCAATGGCACAAAGTGGATATTCCGTAATAAAATTGATGAGGGAAATGTGATCCACAATAAGGCTCGTCTAGTGGCTCAAGGACACTCTCAAGTGGAAGGAGTAGATATTGATGAAACTTTTTCTCTCATAGCTCACATGGAATCCATTAGGGTTCTAGCTTTGGCTTGTCACTTAAAGTTCAAGCTTTACCAAATGGATGTGAAGGTTGCATTCTTGAACAGGTTCCTTAAAGAAGATGTCTATATGGCTCAACCTAAAGGATTCATTGATCCACACTTTCCAAATCATGTGTTTTAGCTTAAGAAGGAACTCTATAGACTAAAGTAAGCACCCAAAGCTTGGTATGACCAGCTTACATAATACCTGGTCTTACATGGTTTCACAAGAAGACAAGTTGATCAAACTCTTTTTATCAAAAGGGAGAATGACGAGCTGATAGTTGCTCAAGTCTATGTTGATGATATCATCTTCGGATCTACAAAGGATGAACTTGCTCATAACTTTTTGAAGCTTATGCAGGCCAAGTTTGAGATGAGCATGATTGGAGAGTTGAATCACTTCCTTGGATTACTGATTAACAAGAAGAGTCAAGTATATTCATATCTCAATCTAAATAAGCTAAAAATCTTGTGAAAAAGTTTGGATTGGAATCTGCTAGTTCTGTTAGAACCCCCTTGAGCCCAAATGTTAAACTCACTGTTGATTTGTTAGGAAAAAGTGTTGATTCTTCTCTATATAGAAGCATAATAGGTAGTCTTCTTTACCTTACTACTAGTAGACCCAACATTAGCTACAGTGTGGGAATGTGTGCTAGATATCAGGCTAACCCCAAATAGTCTCATATGATTGCTTTAAAAAGAATCATAAAATATGTCAAATCCACTACCGATTTCGAAGTGTGATATAGCAAGGACACCAATGATGTCTTAACTGGGTATTCTGATGCAGATTAGGCTGGGAATGCTGATGATAGAAAAAGTACTTCAGGGGGTTGCTTTTATGTGGTTAACAATCGTATCTCCTAGATGAGTAAGAAGTAGAATTTCATCTCTTTATCCACTGTTGAGGCTGAATACATCGCTACTAATAGCTGTTGCACCCAACTTTTGTGGATGTAAAAACTCCTCCTTGATTATGGTATTAGTTAAGAACATCTTATCATCTATTGTGACAATACCATTGCCATTAACATCTCTAAAAATCCTGTTCAACATTCTCGAATAAAACATATAGAGATTCGACACCACTTCATTCAGGAGCTTGTCAAAGATGGCACACTTACTCTTGAGTTCATCCACACTAATGATCAGAAGGCTGATTTGTTCACTAAGCCTCTTGATAGCAAATAGTTTGAATTCTTATGCCAAAACATTAGTGTAATCTCCATGGTGTGATCTCTCCTCCCTCTCCTCCTTCCTCATGCATTTGCATATAGTTTTATACTTTGCTTTGTTTAACATATTTTTGTTTTGCTTGTTTTCAATTTTTGCTTTATTTTGTTTATTATAAAAATTAAAAAAAAATTGAAAAATCAGAAAAATACAAAAATAGTGTGTATTTTGTGTACATTGGTACTTATTCATAGGCCAAAAATGTATTGACTCTTTTGGTAAATCAACCAATTAATTAACAAATGAACTAATTAGGTTCAATTACATGCAATAAGCATGGTAGCACAAAAAAATCACCAATTAAATTAAATGTAGTGGAAATTAAATTTTACATAGGTGATTTGTTTAAGAATGGGGAAAACCACCGAAGCAAGACCCCATTGGGTGAATTTAAGGTCACCACTCCCGAGAATCCACTATTATCAAAACAAGCTATTACAAGTAAAAAGAATCACAGTACCTAATACCAACCTACAGTTGAACCCTTACCTCAGTACACAATTGGACTTGTAATGTAGTGACAATCTCTCCTTTCAATGCACGGCTCCCAAGACATGACTAACCAATCGATGCACGGATCCAAGTACGTGACTAATACACCAACTTGAGAAAGATGTTGGCTGCAAAGTTCTTCAGTTCATCCAAATGATGAAGATCAAGAAGCTCCTTGGTTATAAAACCCTTAGCGCAAAGACGCAGTAGCTTCTACAAGGAATATGATGAACTAGGGCAAATTCTGTCTCCAGTCACAATTTGCATGCACAATCAATTTTCATTAAGTTGCATCACTTTGCATCACCTTTGATGGCCCTTTAAATAATCCTTATATATATCTAGGGTTGTGAGAAAAGAAAACTTACACAAATACACTTGGATATGCATGAAAACAAATCTGGAAATCTAAATTACTCAAAACTGATATGTATTTTCATTAAATACAGATTTGATTTCTTTTCTAAAGTCGAAACTGATTTGTATTTTCAAATTTGATCTTTTTCTCTAAATCAAAAATTGATATGTATTTTCATTAAATACAGATCTGATTTAAAAAAAAAAATCAGAATTGATCTGTATTTTTTAAATACAGATCTAATTTTTTTCCAGAAAAAGTTTTCCTTGTCACCAAATTGCAGATTTTGAAATTTAAAAGAAAGGATTGAAATTTAGGTTGAAGTTTTTTAATATGTGGTGCATGCATAATAAATCTATCTCATGAATGTGGATTCTCTTTCAAAAAGTCTTGTTTTTTTTTTTTTTTTTTTTTTTTTGTCTCTAAAAAAAATATATGATTTTTCTATTACAAGCATAAAATTATTTGTTTTTACTTTTCAAAACAAATATGATTCTTTTTAACAAAACCCCATTCTTTTTCCCTCTCATAAAACAAATCTAATTTTTCTTGATAAAATTTTTCTTTTTAACACTTTGCAAAGTTAGATATGATTTTTCTTTACAAACTAAGTTTTTATTTTTTATTTCGAATGCATTTGAATTTCTTTAAAAAGAGGACATATTCGTAAGGCAGATTTATTTAAACTAATTTTTGTCAAGTGTATGTCATGTGTGTTCAACATATCATTTAACATCATGCAAAAAGGGTATATTGGTCATTAGAGTCTAGAAGACCGGACTCTGTCCGGGCGGAATGGATGCCTAATACTTTCCCATTCCGTAAACTAGCCCCCGAGCTTAGGATTTTTGGATAAGTAGATTAGTGTTTTGTCTTTTAATTTTGGTAGATTGTAACTAGGACCAAAGCTTTGTATTCTTTTACATAGATTGTAGCTAGGACCCAAAGCCTTGTAAGGTTAATTTACCAAAATTATAATTTTCTTTATTCAATCAATGACATTTGCAGTAGTTTGAACATGTAATTTGTATTTATTTTTTTCTTATTTTTTTATATAAAAAATAAGTGGTGACTACACACCACTACCCAAAAGAGAGGTGCCCTTACAAGCACCCAAATCTCTTTTATGAGAGGACCCAAATTTTCGCACCCTCTCATAGTGGTGACTCTATCGGCGATGTCGAGGGCTAAGCTTCGTGTTAGACTTTAAGCGACCAACTATATACCCTTGTCTTTTGCATGATTTTGCATGATATTGTTGTTTTTTTGTTTATTTATGTCTTGAGATGTTTGTATTATATTTTATGTTTGTGTTGCCATGTTGGCTGTTAAGAGCTTTCCTTAATTGTCATAATGTGCGCCATCACAACAAATATGTATGCACCCATCTCAACATATGGTGGTAGTAATCATGGATTGCCGATCTTTATTAGATTCGGGTACCTAGTGGTGAACTCACCAACTCATAGCCCAAAGTCACTAGATCACTTCTTGTTGACTATAAAGGACGGAGCAACGTAATATTCATTACATTACAAGTTGGGAGGTGTAACATCCTAGCTATGAGAAACAATGAAACAACAAACCCACCCTACAATGTAATGACTTGGAACCTACCTTTAGGTCGGCCCATGTTAAAATTGCATTGCATGTTGTGTGTGTTTGTTTGGTTGGTTGATTAATGTAGATGGGGATCTAGCTTTGATTGACCCAACCAAGTCTTTTCTTAGGGGAGAATTTGGTCAAGATCAGAGGGAAGACTCTAAAGAGAACCCAAGACTAGCACTCAAGCTAGCAATTCCAGTTCCAAGCCCATTACTCCTATCACAGTATTGAAGCCCGTGAACAAAGAAGACACTCCACCGCTGCAACATAACAATCTCGTATTCGACCCACAAGACATTCCATGCCACGAGAAGTCTCAAGACTCCATCACTATGGAAGGGGGAGAACATCCCAACACTAAAGAACTTATGAACACTCAAGAGCTACTGAACACCGGGGTAGCTAGTCAAATCCAGCTGAGGGAGGACATGAACCTTATGGTACAACAATTTTAGAACGTAAAGAGTGGCCAAGAGGAGTACAAGACTAACCATAATTCCCCAACCATGGAGGATGAGAAGAAGATCAATGAGAGGATAAACAAGGTAGAAGAGATGATCAAGAGAGCTCACAAGATGGAAGACCTTATGGACTACCAATTACTCTCACTTTTCCCTAATGTGAGACTACCTCCTAAGTTCAAGATGCTAGCCTTGGACAAGTTTGATGAGACTGGCTGCTTAAAGTACCACTTGAAGATGTATATGAGGGCCATACAGCCCCTAGGAGCAACTAAAGAACTACTTGCTCAAATGTTCCAAAACACTCTGACTAGAGTCGCTATTAGATGGTTCCTCAACCTAGATGATGCTAGAGCAAGGAGTTGGGAGGACATCTGCTGTGAGTTTCACAATCAATACAAGTACAACATAGAGGTGGATGTTAATGAACACAGTGAAATCAGTAGGCCGGATGGTGCGACCTTGATGATTTTGAGGGCTTGAAAAAGAAGAAACAAAGAATTAGAGGAGACCGGAGTTAACCGGTCACAAATCCTCCGATGATGAAGTTAGTCTCTCTCTTCCAAAATATGGAATTCCAAACTTAAGGGGATTGTGTCTAGGGAAAAAACATACCTTTTTTTAGTTGGAGATAAGTACTTATATAGGTTCATGGGAACAGTTATTTGTCTAATAACTTCCCCCAATGTTGAGGAGCTTAGAAGACTCGATGGTAACTTCCATAATCGCTACGGAAGTTACATCATTTGGTCTTGTTTTCCATAACTGTTATTGGAAATGCTTGATAGTAATGATCCTTGGTTCTTGTGCTTGGTAGGAACGTGGGGGTTGTTCAAGGCCTGCCTTTGAGGGGCATGCTCAGAATGCAAAGAGCTTGTCCAATCCAAGTTTATGGACAGACGAGTTTATTACAGAGTCGTGTTCCATATAGTCTGTTTCCTCATTCCTCCCTTGGACAAGCCTTATGGACGAGTATGAAGTTAGGCTTATTTTATAACACCATCATTTGCCCCCTTGTCCATGGGTCATCTAATGGAATATATAACCTGACCCCATTTCTTGAATGCACATATTTATTGTCAGCGATTAGATGTGCCACGTGTCATAATTCTATTGGTGACTTGGTGTGTTGATACATTTTTCTAGGAGTATGCCATGTGTCATCTCCTGGTTGTTTGTGTTGTTTTGAGTGCTCAAGTCAGTTGCCTATAAATAGTAGAATTCCTCTTCTACCCTTTACATTTCTAAAATTTCCTCCTTTGACATCCCTCGTCTTAACGCCTCATCTAGAAGTGTCTTTTCTCATCCTTAGTTCTCCGTCTAGAGCCAAGTATTTTCCTTATCTTCATTTTTAGGTTTTCCTTCAAATTTCCAAAATGTCCGAAATGGTTGTCTCCTCGTCTAGAAATAGTGTAGATAAAGCCATAGACGAGTACCATGACTCCAGTTGTAGCGGCTTTAGTAGTAACAATAGTAGTGGTAGTAGTGGCAACACCACGGACAAGGAATACACCTTTAGTGTTCCTAGAGTTCCTCTTGAGGTTCTTCAGGAACAACTTAGGATGAGGGCAACTTCCGGGGTTGGCACCTCGACTAGTATTCCTTTGTCTCCTCCTTTAGACGAAGAAGAAACCGTGTACGCTTATCTTTGTAGGTATCTTTTCCAAGACATACGAGAAGAGGCTTACAAAGACTTAGCGCTTGGTACCAAATCCCAGATGACCTTAACCCTAGGTTAGCCGTCCATGGAGAATGGTGTTGTCAACCCCGTTTTGGGATAGGTATATATGAAGCTTATCTTCTAAGGGGGCTTAGGTTACCTTTAAATGCTTCTGCGAGAGAGTTATTAACTAGGTTAGGTTTAGGTGTGTGTCAACTTAATCCCAACGCATGGAGACTAATTGTTTCTATGCAAGTTTTGTGGAGGGAAGTGTTTGAAGGGGATCATCCTATCACCATAGAGGAGTTCCTTTTTTGTTACAAACCTTCTGAAATTAATCAATCCCACGGCTTTTATCAATTTATAGCCAGGGGTAATGATTGTAAATTGATTAAGTCTTTGGTTTCATCTAACAGAAATTGGAAAACCAAGTTTTTCTTTCTCGTCCGGGCACCCTATAAAGGTTGGCAAAGATACATTTGCCCCATATACTGGAGAGTTAGGCAACCTTCATCCAGAAGGTATGTTTATGTTTTGCTTTGTTGTTCTAAGTGTTTTTGTTTTTTGCTTGTAATTGTCTAACCTTGTTTCTTCTTCTCCTTTTTTTTTTTTTTTTTTTTTAACAACTGTTGGATGTCCTTCTTTAAGCAAGTTTCATCGTGGCGGTGTCCACCGAGCTCGTCTACACATTGATAGGAACTTCCACTCATTGGTAAACCTTTGACATTTAGCTACGTGAGGGCTTGGTCTTGAATCGTGCGTTGAAGCCCTAGCACACGAGCTCACCGTTCATAGACGTAAGTCCTTTTTATGTATACTTAAGAAAATTTTCAAGTGTGGTCTAGCTTTGTATTTTTTGACTAATATTGTCTTTCTTTTAGGAATGGAAACCATGAAGGAAAACAAAGGAAAAGAGGTGATGGATGAGGTGGTTGGGCAGGGCGAATCCAATCCTTGTCGATCCGTAGGTGAAAAAAGAAAAAGTATATCAAAAGGAGTTGATTTAGGGAACCTTCCAAGCAGGAGGAAGGAGAAAAAGGCTAAGCACAAGTTGTCCAAACTTGGGGGGGCTAAGCCCACTCTTCTTCTACTCCCCATCCAGATTTTGGACATCGATTTGGAACCCAAGGATCCTCCATCTGTGCAGATCCCGACCATGGCAAAAATGCCTACTTTGTCTCAACCTTCTGGATGAGCTCCTCAAAACCTTGTTGAGAATGAGGATCTGGCTTGGGAAAGGTTTGAGACGGTCGTGACGGATGAGGATTTGGTGGCATGCTATGACATGTCTTTGAAGGATTTTTAACAGTTTGGTTTTCATGACCTTTTCAAGGTATGTAAACTTCTTTTCTTTTTCTTTTTTTCAATTTTTTATCTCATCCTTTTAGTAATGTATACATGTGTATTTTGTTTAACAAAATTTAACTCATGTAGGCAATGTCTAAGTTCATCGCCCTGTCTAGGCAGGCAATTGAACTGGACAAGACGAGGATCCTGCTAGATACAAGGATCCGGGAGGTTAAGGACGAAGAGTAAGAAATGGGCTGAGGTGGCGACAAAAGCCAAAGACAATGCCAAAGAGCTGCAAAATCTTGTTGAGGAGCTGAAGACAGACACCATAGAGAAGGATACTCGTCTTGATCATCTCCAAAAGAGGAATGATGAGTTGAGTACCCTTCTTGAAAAAGCCAAGGGAGATGCGGTTGCGGAGTTCAAGGTGTCTAAACAATATACTAATCTGCTAGACACCAACTACGTAGCGGGCTTTGAAAATTTTAGGATGGAAGCTATGGAAAACTTCCCCGAAGTTGACTTTAGCTCCATCAAACTCAATCTTGGTGGCGTTGCTACAAGCTCCCTCCTACAAATGAGCTCAAAGGATATAAACATTGAAGATGATGCGACCACCCGGCCAGCTCAGGATGACCCCAATGTTGACGCCCCTCCTACTTGAAGATGAAGTTTTTAATATTTTGTTTATCTATATACTTTTCTTTTCTTTTCCTTAGGTCCGTTGTTTTGGACAAATTAAAGTTTATTTAAGTACATTTAACTAGTCCATGATTTTAGGACGAGCAATCAAATAATTGCTTTTCTTTAAGCTTTTTTTTATGGAGTTTTGGACGTTGGTTATCCATCCTTAATAGATGAATAAATATTTTATTCACTTTCCTTTTGCTAAACACATTATTGTATGGACAAATGTTTTTTACACTTGGTTTCAAACTTAGCTCGTCCATGATAAAAATTTGTTCATGTTCAACATTTTTCACCCTTCGTTAAATGCAAGTATAACTCGTCCATGAATGGTGCTTTTGTTGGTTATATTTGTTCAGCTTTCATTACCCTTTGTCCATAAACTTGATGAGTATTTACTCATCTTTGGGTAAACAGGCATCTTTTATTCGTCCAGAGATTGACTGGTTAGTCAAATTCTTTTATGGACTTCGTTTCTTTTTTGCATGCATGCTTTGTCTCGTCCATTGGCTGGACGAGTATACCTTAGGTTCTTACCTTGTCCATTGTTTAGACGAAGACGCCTTAGGTTCATTTTGCTTTATCCTTTAAGGAAAGCTTATAGACATTACATCTCCACTTCCAGAGAATTTACTCGTCTTGTTTAGCCTTCTCATGGATTAATTTGAACGAAAACAATATGAAAACTAAGAATTCACATAACATCATGTACGTAACATAAATATCGTTCATAGGCAAGGCACATGCTTAGAAGCTAATGCCTTTAGGGAATTTAATAAATACAAATGAACCCACAACTTCGTCCATAGTCTACAAAACATAGTAATACTAACATTAGAATACGTAGATAAGCAAAACAAACTTTAAGCTCGTTTGGGATAATACTCGTCCAGGCTAGCATTTCATTGATAATACCGTCTCAGGTGTTCAACATTCCAAGGATGCTCTAATTTCCTTCCGTCTAAGGCCTCCAAGTAGTAGGATCCTTGTCTTTTACAGTTGATAACCTTATAGGGTCCTTCCCAATTAGGTCCTAATTTCCTATGAGCTGGGTTCTTGGTTGCCAAAGAAACCATTTTCAAGACGAGATCTCCTATGCTGAACTGCCTTGGTTTCACCATTGCATCATATTACCTAGCCATGAGGTTTTTGTACCTCGCCGTCCTTACCTCATCTATTAGATCAAGGCTTAAATGGAGTTGCTCCTCATTATCCTTATCTTGATACGTCATCACCCCGTGATTGGCCATATGCACTTCTGCAAGTATGACCGCTTCACTTCCATAGGCTAGCTTGAACGGAGTTTCCCCTGCAGGGGTTCTCATCGTCGACTTGTATGCCCATAGAACACCTGGTAGCTCGTCCGGCCATACTCCTTTTGCCCCCTCAAGGTGAGTCTTGATGATCTTCAACAAAGATCGATTTGCAACTTCGGCCTGTCCATTTGCTTGTGGGTGGGCGGGTGAGGAGTAATGATTTTGAGTTCCGAAATGTTCACAGAAGTCTTTAAAAAGTGCATTATCAAATTGTCGGCCATTGTTAGATATCAATACTTTGGGCACCCCAAATCTGCACACAATGTTTTTCCAGACGAAGTTCTTGACATTTTGTTGTGTGATTTTTGCTAAGGGTTCCTGTTCCACCCTCTTGGTGAAATAATCAATGCCAACTACTAAAAACTTCATCTGTCTTGTACCCAAGATGTCTAGTCCCCATTGTGCAAAGAGCCATAGGGCCATCATCGAGGTGAGATACTCTGATAGCTATCTGGGGATGTTACTAAATCATTGGCATTGATCGCAAACCTTGGCATCGCCTTGGATAGTCTGCTAGTAGTATCCTGCATGAACGACCTTATGGACGAGTGACTTGGCTCCTAAATGATTGCCACATGCTCCTTCATGAACCTCCTTTAGTACATAGTTCACCTCATCTGAAGCTAGACACCTAAGATAGGGCTAAGAAAAACCCCTTTTATATAATACCTCGTCCATAAGGACGTATCTGGCTGATCTACCCTTGAGCTTTTTGGCCTTGTCTTTCCCTTCTGGGAGCCTCCCGTCCTTCAGCTATGACACTATTGGGGTCATCCAATTTCCTTCGCTCTCTACCTACTGCACTTTTAGGAGATCTATGCTTAGTATGTACTAAATTTCATCAAACTCTCCATGGCTTCATTCACTGAGGATTCCTTCACTAAGGTATCTGCTTCTATGTTCTCTTCCCTTGGGATTTGAACGAAATTAGCTTCCTTAAATCTCTTCACAAGTCTTATCACCCTATTAAGGTACTTCCTCATTCGTTCTTCCTTAGCCTCATATGTCCCGTTTATTTGGCTAATGACCAATTGAGAATCTCCTAGGACGAGTATTGATTTTGCTTCCACAGATCTAGCCAACTCCAGCCCTTTGAGAAGGGCTTCATACTTAACTTCATTGTTGGCTGTTTGATATTGCAAACGGACCTTGTGCTTTAGTTTATCTCCCTTTGGGGATTGTAAAACCACCCCTGTTCCTCATACATGTTGTGTAGATAAGCCATCCACATGGACAACCCATTTCTTACTATCTTCCATCCCATCTAAGTCATCATAATTCAGTGTGAACTCCGCAATAAAATCTATCGGGTCTTGAGCCTTTATTGCATGCCTTGGTTGGTACCTGATGTCAAACTCACCGAGCTTAACAGCTCATTGGATCGATCGTCCTACGGCTTCCAATTTGTTCATTGCTTTCTTGAGCGGATGGTCTGTCATGACATTGATGACATGAGCTTGGAAGTAATGCCTTAGCTTCCTGGAAGCTGTTGTTAATGCAAAAGCTAACTTCTCCATCAGCGGATATCATCCTTCCGCTTCCCTCAGTGCTCTACTTGTATAGTACACAAGCTTTTACACCTTCCCTTCCTCTCTTACCAATGCCGAACTTACAGCATGCGGGGTGACTGCCAAGTACAAACACAACTCCTCTTCTAACACGGACGGACTTAGTAAAGGAGTCGTAGTGAGGTACGTCTTGAGATCTTAGAAAGCTTTCTAACACTCATCCATCCATTCAAACTCCTTTTTAAGAACCTTAAAAAATGGCAAACATTTGTAAGTAGCTTTAGAGACAAACCTGTTAAGGGCAGCAACTCGTCCGATGAGAGATTGGACTTCCTTGATATTTCGCGGAGGTTTCATGTCCAATATTGCTTGAATCTTATCAGGATTTGCTTCAATCCCCTTATGCGAAACCATGAATCCTAGGAATTTCCCTAATGACACTCCGAAAGCGCATTTACTGGGGTTCAACATCATGTTATATTGTCTGAGTGTGTCAAAAGTCTCCTGCAGGTCATCTAGGTGCTTTCCCTAGTCCAGGCTCTTTACCAGCATGTCATCTACATAGACTTCCATGTTCCACCTAATCTGTTGATGGAACATATGGTTAACCAACCTCTAATATGTTGCCCCTGCGTTCTTTAAACCCAAGAACATCACCTTATAACAGAACAAGCCTTGACTGGTGGTAAGTAGACGTAATTTCTTTCCAATTATTCAAAGTTGGTCTTTCGATTATAGCATTATAGGAGGACAAACAGTCTACCACTAGGAAATTCACATCCCTGGCTACCTGTTATGGATATGCCCCCACTACCATAGGTAATGTGACAGTGCCCATAGGCTGCACCTTCATTCCATCGAAACCTACCAAGGGCGAGTTTATTGGACAAAGTTGGTCTCATCCAAGGCTCATTTGTTGAAAGGCCAGGTAATATAAAATGTCTGCTGAACTTCCATTGTTGACCAACACCCTTCCTGTTGTATAGTTGGCAATAAGCAAAGTAATAATGATGGCATCGTCATGTGGGTGGTGAACTCTTTTAGCATCCTCGTCCGTGAATGTGATTGCTTGCTCATCCATGGCCCTCGTCCTTGGTGATCGGCTAGAGAGCTGAACATTCTACACTACTTTCGAGTATGTCTTCCTTGACTTGGATGACTGACCTGTTGAACTCCCTCCTATAATAACTCTTATTTCTCCAAGCAGGAGTCACAACAACTCTTTTGCTTTCCCTTTCATCTTCTCATCCTTGTATTCTTTTCCAAGGAAATTTCTCAACTTTCCTTGTTTGATAAGATTTTCAATCTGCTTTTTCAAATCGTAGCATTCATCCGTGTCATGCCTATGGTCCCCGTGGAAGCAGCAATACTTGTTCCTATTGCACTTGTTGGCATCTCCCTTCATTTTCTCCAACCACTTCAAAGAAGGATCGTCCTTGATTTGCATAAGAACTTGTTCAAGCGGCATGTTCAAGAGCATATACTACTGATTCCATACCGACGGGCCTATCTTGTTGTCTCACTCTTTCTTTTCTCTCATCCATCCCTTCTTTGGACGAGGACCTTGTTCAGAATGATGTGAACGATTAGCTTCCGTTCTCTCGGCCCTTTTGAAATAAACATGTTCAAAGCCAAAAATAAGAAGGTCATTTTTCCTTTAGTCTTTTCTTTTTTGGTTGTTCATTGATTCCATCTGTGCTAGGTACTTTGTCATCTTTTTCCCTCTTTTTAAACTCATAATTGTCAGCCTCATGTCTTTCTTGATTGTCCTCAAGAAATTATTTTCTCATAGAAACCATGTCAGCCTCGTTGTCTCCAATCTTGTTCACCAACCAGTTAGAATATTTTGTGGTCATCCTTTGAAAGTGAACTTTGACAAAAAATTGATCCACTCGGCCAACCATCTCCAAGCCCAATAACATGTTCCTTATAAAAGTAGGATTTGTGTCCATAGGAGTCAAAGGTTTTGTTCCTCTGCCATCAAGCATTCCTTGCTCATATTGGACTTGCCTTAAGAGTCTATCCACTTTATAGAAGGTTGCCCTTCTTAATCCAACTATGAAGATGTGATCCGATCCCGGAGACCGCAATAAAGGAGATGGGCATTTCCACCAATAACAATTCCATTGAATTGAGACATTGGATTTCTTGTTCAAAAATTTCACCTAGTTGCTTTCGGTTTTACACTTGGTTTTAAGGATAGTCCTACTGAGGAAATTGCCGAAATCATAATCAATAACAGTAGGCATGGCAATCATGTCCAGTCTCTCCATCAACCATATCTGCAAAGTCAAGGGACTCCTAAGAAAGTTTTGTGACTCTCCACCATGAAATACAAAGTCCAATCCCAAAAGAGTTTCTGCAAGATCGGAAAACAGGATTATCACCATCCTTAACTTGACTCACAATACCTATGGCTCTCGCATCCACAAAACCAAGTCTTCTAAAGCAAAGCAAAAATTTTCCCACAAAGCCAAGGGCTAAGCCAAAATTCTTCTGCATGTTGTCAGTCACTCCATAAGTACGTTTATTAATCAATCTTGAAAGAATTGCTCGAAGATTCACCATATGGCCTTCAATAATACTACGGGTAATTGAAGTAGGAAGTCCCAGAGCATTAGATAAAATCTCCCTATGTCTAGGATCACAAGAAACTGCTATGGATCTTTTGTTGGGATCATAACCCAAGATAGCTGAAATTTCCTCAATTGTTGGACAAAGTTTAGCAGTTTTAAAGCATAATACATGATCTTCAATCTCTTAGAATTTCACAGAAACACAGAGGAAATCCCACTTGATCTTGACATTTCTCAAAGCTTTAATTCCCTCCAGCTTGTAGGCTGTAAAATTGGTCTTGGTACTAAAATCAAAGCTACAAACCCATCTGTTGATATCATGAATGGTTGAACAAGGAAAATTTTGATTGTTAGCCATGGATAACTCTTGCTTGTGATTATTGTTTTTTGATAACTTTTATGCAGATATTTGTTTGTAGGATAGATGCTAAAATAAGCTACCTTAGTCCTTAACCAGGTTTAAATAAATTTCAAGAGTTTGTAGTCGACTAGGAAAGTGTTTCATGGACTCAAACGGACAAAATATTTTTCCAAAAACTCAAAAACACAACCAAAAAAAAAAAAAGTGTTGGAAAAGCGCTAGGAATCAACCTAAAATTGGGTGTGCCTATCGGCACCATAAAGTGCCAGTTGGAACTCCAGGAGTGCCGATTGGCACCCAACTCCACTAAGGCCCACTCACCCCTGTTTAGTGTTTTCGGGCACTTCCTAGGTCCAGTTTGACTTTGTTTTTCACTCAAAAAAAAAAAAATTTGATTGTGCAATAAAGTTTCTAAAATTTCCATGGATTGTCAAATTGGGGCATTTAGACATGCCTTGGCATTTATTTTCAAAAAAAGAAAAAATCCACCTGCATCACTGTTTTCAAGGAAAAAAAAAAGGAAATTAAAGAGAAAAGTAATGAAATCAAGATTTTCCAGAGTCGGGCATTCATCTCTTAAACTTGGGGTATTCAGCTATGCTTTATCCCCTCTTTTTGGAACAAGTTTAAATCACTTACTTCTTTTACCGAGAGAGAGAGAGAGAGAGAGAGAGAGAGAGAGAGAGAGAGAGAGAGAGAGAGAGAGAGAGAGAGAGAGAGAGAGAATATTCAAGTAAGTGCAAATCCCATAAGAAGTGGGTAGATAAGTTTAAATTGTTTACTACAAGACTTCATTGGGTGAATCCTAAACTTGTCTCATCTATAGTTTCAACAAGATTAGAAAAATCCAAAGGTAAGGAGCTAAAAGGTGAAATTAATACAAATTGTCTAAGGAGTACTTTCTTATCTTTGCAGGACAATTAAAATACAGGACAGGCATCATTTGGACTCGGGGTCTACCTACAAGATGATCTCCTAGACCCACCTCTATAGGATCCATTCTTAGTGTCTCCTTCCTTACATGCACAAAACTGAGATTCTTGTTGCCGATTCTCAAGTTCAAGATTTATGATTCTCTCTTCCAAGGATCCTGTGTTGGCATCGGCTAATGCCATTCGGTTGGTCTGAAAAATTAACAAAGACAAGTGTTAGATCAGTTATCATGGAAGTTTAAGAAAAAAAAAACACTTGAAAAGCATCATCTTATACCCAGTTCACTTCATTGAGCACATATTGAGAAGATTGAGTGCATGCTACCAGTTGCAAACCTCTAATCATCCGCATGCTTTCCTCCACAAGATCAACCCCAACCTAAAGCACAGACTCACCAGTTCACAAATAACTCAGCAATTCAAAAATGCCCCAAAACCAAGATTACAACATGGTCACAAGAATTTCCAACCAAATCATACAAGGTGAAACCCAGGTTTTGAGGTAGAGAAGTCCCTTGGTTACCTTCCATTCAGATCAAGCTAGAAAAGCCCCTTGGTCATCACAATTCAAGATTGAGATAGAGAAGCCTCTCAATCGCCCTAGGTTCCAAGGTAGAGAAGTCCCTTGGTTACCTTCCATTCAGATTGAGGTAGAGAAACCCCTTGGTCGCCACAATTTAAGATTGAGATAGAGAAGCCTCTCAATTGCCCCAGGTTCCGAGGTAGAGAAGCCCCTTGATTACATTCTATTCAGATCGAGGTAGAGAAGCCCTTTGGTCATTACAATTAAAGATTGAGATAGAGAAGCTCTCAATCATCCTAGGTTCCAAGGTAGAGAAGCCCCTTGGTTACCTTCTATTAAGATTGAGGTAGAGAAACCCCTTAGTCGTCACAATTCATGATTAAAACAAAAAAGCCTCTCAATCGCCTCAAGTTACGTGGTAGAGAAGTCCCTTGGTTACCTTCCACTCAGATTGAGGTAGAGAAGCCCTTTGGTTGTTACAATTCAAGATTGAGATAAAGAAGCTCTCAATTGCCCTAGGTTCCAAGGTAGAGAAGCCCCTTGGTTACCTTCCATTTAGATCGAGGTAGAGAGGCCCCTTCATCGTCATAATTGAAGATTAAGATAAAGAAGCCTCTCTGTAATACCCGGAAAAAAAAAAAAAAGATTTAAAATGAGGGGTATTTAAGTAAATTTGTTTATGGGGTCAATTGTTATAATTAACATTGCTAAGGGGTTTTTTTAGAAAATAAGGTTGAAACCCTAGTTATATATAGTCTAATTTTTTAAGTCAGCGTATAATGGCAAAAATAATTTGACAGAGGAGACTACTCAAAGGATTGAAGTAGTTGTACTCGGCCAGAAAGAAAGGGAGATTTAGTACTTAAGCAAGAAGTTCACCAGCTATGAGATCCACTACATTGCCATTGAAAAGACATGTTGCACCCTAGCATGGGCATCACGCAAGTTGCGGCAAGATATCGCACTACTACACCATGCGGCTCATTTCCCACGTGGATCTCGTTAAGTACATCTTCAAAAAGCCAACTCTCACAGGGAAGATCTCCCATTGGCAAATGTTGCTCTCTGAGTTTGACATTATGTTTGTGACAAGAGAGGCCATCAAAGGCCAGGCCATAGCCAATTACCTAGTGGACCAGCCCCTGAATGATCCAAAGCTTTAAGAATCCCTTTTCCCAAATAAGATGTGATGGCTCTAAAGCCAGAATCAGATAGTGTGGAATCATGGCATTGGAAGCTTTCTTTTGATGGAGCCACCAATTCAACCGAAAATGGAGTAGGAGCAGTCTTAGTTTCCCCAAGGGCCAAGAAATCCATGTGTCAGTCAAGCTAAAATTTGATTGCACCAACAATGTCACAGAATATGAAGTGTGCATAGTCGGCCCGTAGGTGGCCCTAGAATTCGGCGCCTATGACTTGAGCACCTTTGGAGATTCCCTATTGATCATCTCCCAAATCAAAGGAAAATGGCAAGCCCGAGACACCAAGTTGATTCTGTATCAAAAATGTGTCGCTTGCTTGATTTCAAAGTTTCGAAACATCATATTTGCCTATTTGCCCCAAGCTCACAACTAGTTTGTAGACGCCTTAGCTACTCTGGCTAGCACGGTCAAGTTATCAGAAGGAGATGATATGTGGCAATTGCACATAGAAGTCCATGGCGTTCCAGCCGATTGCATGAGCATCAAAGAATGCATAAGTGTCGAAGTCGAAGCCGACGGAAAGCCATGGTACCATGATATCAAGGCTTATATCAAGAGCGGTGAACACCCGTCTGGTGCAATGGACAATGAAAAGAAGTTTATTTGGAGCATGGCTTGCTAATTTTTCCTGAGTGGAGAAGTCCTGTACAAAGGGAACCACGATTCTGCCTTGCTTTGATGCGTAGATGCCCTCGAGGTTAATTATCTTATGGAAGAAATGCATGAAGGCTAACTTGGGGCTCATACCAAAGGACCCCTGTTGGCCCACAAGATTATAAGAGCCGGTTACTATTGGCTCACCATGGAAGGTGATTACATTAAACATGTTAGGACATGCCATCGTTGCCAAGCCTATCAAACAAGAAGAATGCTCCTCCTCAACCTTTGCACTCTTTGGCAGCACCATGGCCCTTCTCAACTTAGGGTATGGATGTTATCGGACCCGTGATTCCGAAAGCTTTAAATAGTCATGAGTACATCTTAGTGGCCATTGATTATTTTACAAAGTGGGTGGAAGCCGCTTCATACAAAAGCATCACTCAAGTAGTGGTAGCCCGGTTCTTAAAACATAACATTATTTGCCGCTACAGCATGCCAGGGAAGCTCATTATAGATAATGGGATGAACCTAAATGGGAAAATGATCCAGCAACTTTGTCAATAGTTCATGATCGAGCACAGGAATTTTGTTCCCTATCACCCTCAAATGAATGGTGTAGTGGAAGCTGCTAACAAGAACATAAAGAAAATCTTGGTGAAGATGACAGACACATACAAAGATTGGCACGAGTACTTGCCATTTACCTTGTGTGCATATCGCACTTCTGTTCGTACTTCCATGGGTGCGACCTTATATTCATTAGTATATGGCATGGAGGCTGTTCTCCCTGTAGAGGTAGAGATCTCGTCTCTCAAGATTTGATCTCGAGACAAAGTCATCAAAAGCTGAATGGGCCCATTCTCGATATGAACAACTGAACATGATAGATGTAAAGCACATAACCACAATGTGCCATGGACAGTTGTACCAACGCTGCATCGAGCAAGCATTCAACAAGAAAGTTAGACCCAGGGTTTTTGAAGAAGGCAATCTAGTCCTGAAGAAGCACAACTAGGCCATGCCTGATCACAGAGGAAAGTTTGCCCTAACTTACGAGGGCCCATATGTGGTAAAAAAGGCCTTTTCTGGAGGAGTCTTGATTCTAGCCAACATGGACAGGCATGACTTCAACATGCCCACCAATTTTGACATCGTCATATGGTACTTTGCATGAAGGAGCCTCTAGTACACCTTATTTCTATATTTTTATGTAAAAAAAATTAAAAAAAAAAACCCAAAAACAAACAAAAAAAGAACAAAAACAAAAAATATATAAAAAGGTAGATCGAAAACCCGAAAGGGCGATCTACACAAAAGGAGAGCCAGTAGAAAGATAGCATGAGAAAATACAAAAGGCAGATTGAAAACGCAAAAGCGCGGTCTACGCCAAAGGAGAGTAAAAGAAAGAGTGTGAGAGAGCCTGCTAAATTGAAAACCCGAAAGGGTGGTCTAGGCAAAAATTAAGGCAATCAAAACATCGGTTGAACTACGTGATGACCTGATCCTTCCTAGTAGAGGCACGTAGGTAGCCATCTTGGTTCGGTCATGTCTTAAAAGAAAAATTAGTCGATTATGCCTGCTTGTATTTTTGCTTAAGACCAGAAGATTAGATGGATCTAGCATCCAAGACAAGATATGAAGACACCTTCGAGATTGCTCTCTGTCTACAATATTGCCACGACCCGGTGGTTTGCTTAAGATGTTCTGGTTCATACCAATGGGAAAAGGAAAATATCTGTCTAGAACAAGATGTATCCTTGGAAAAATAAGATATTGATAGGCATGGATTTTACATTTATCACTTAGTTGTATAATCTTGCATTTGTCAAAGCATTTGCCTGCATATTCATTAACATGCCTGTATTGTGTCATTCTGTTTCTTTCATGCATTCTCAAACCAAAACATGAAATCCCATCTTATAAATATCCTCTGAATATCATCATAAGCATCTCTCTCCACCATCTCTCGGTTTCTAAGCATGCCTAATAAACTAGACTATGCTTTAAGAACTCAAACAAAAAGAGGAAGGCCTTATGCAATTCCCTAGCAATTTACGAAGGACCTTTCCATACATGGTAGGATACTAACTACATAGCTCATGTACAGAAACAAAATAAGCGTAAAAGAACACCAACAAGTCAACCATGGCCCAAGCGATCAAATATGGCCTGGCATAATCTCCTAAAACCAGTATGGAGAATCGAGTCATCATGAGCATGAGTACGAAGTAACTTGACCGCATCAAAGCCCAAGTCTCTAGCAACCTCTTTGAGTCTGTCATGTGAATGTCGAAGACGGACCAGCTCCCTTTCCATCGTGGAATTAGAAGTAAAGCCCTATCTCTCGCTTTCTAGCAAAGCCCGAAAGGTGCCTACCTCTATAGTAGCAAATCTCAAAGCCTCCTCCCTTTCGGTCGATTCGGTCTAAAGGTGGCGGAAGGCCAACTGTGGCTCACTAGGCTCATTGCCCTCTCGTCCATACTCCATGCTCAAAATGGAATGAATGTAGGCCCTCGCCTGTACTAGCTCCAATGCGAAGCCATCAGCCCTACTACTAGCCTCGGCCCCGCCATCCTCTAATGCAGCCCTCTCCTCATCCTAAGTATGATCCAAAGTGGCAAACCTTTGAGTAAAATCTGCAAGCTCATCCTCCAAATCCGCAACCCAGGATCTCAACTAAACACACTCTGCCTCTGTGCCCCTTGGTCGTCACGGTTTAAGATTGAGGTTGAAAAGCCCCTTGGTGGTCATAACTCTTGTTTCGAGGTTGAAAAGCCCCTTGGTCGCCACAGCTCTGGTTCCCAGGTAGAAAAGCTCCTTGGTTACCTTTCTTCAAGATCGAGGTTGAAAAGCCCATTGGTCATCACAGCCTCAATTCCAAGGTAGAAAAGCCCCTTGGTTACCTTCCATTCAGATTGAGGAAGAAAAGCCCCTTGATCAAACATCTACATTCAAACTGAGATAGAAAAGTCTCTCGGTCACCTCAATCATCAAGAATCATTTCAAAATTCATCAGCTATCAAGTAGGTCAAGTATTTATAATTTTCATTTTTGTCAAAAGGTAAAGCACTAGTTCTATGTTCCAAAGTTTTAGGTTCGAGGGCTAGGTAATCTTTGAAAATTCAATCTCAATTAAATCATGGCCTCTAAAATCTTTGTTTTACATTGACATTCACTTTCCAAGCTCTAACAATGAGGGGCATTCTGTAGACACTTGTTTTTGCACCCATGATTTAATCAAGGAAGATAACTAGAGTGACCATTCATGTACCCAAAATTGATGATTGCATTACATGCATTAATTTGTTCATTGCATATCATAAAAATGATCTTGAGGTTCCAACGATCGCAATGGTATGCTCGGTTTCCAAATCGGACAGTTGGATCAAAAGATATTACATGATCAAGTTTGCACGGTCAGCATGCATTGTGTCTAGGTAGAGTCAATGATGCATGATTAATTTAAATTAATTCTGATTGGCTAAACAATTAAAATTAATTAAATAATTTTGTGATTGTTTGATAGTTAGTGTCAAAAATAGGATTGCTTGCATGGGAATAAAGGGGATAATTGAATAAAAATAAAGTTGTGGATAATCCAAACTTTATCAAGACTTTTTAGAGATAAGGATGCGTCCCAGTTCATATTCTAATCATCTAGCTATTTTTTCGAGCTTTCCAGCCTCTATAAATAGAGACTGGAACTTAAAATTCAGCACACCTTTTCACGCTCTAAGACTTCCCCTCTTACAAACTCTCATTTTTATTATTTTCTCTCTTACGTTAATGATGCTCTAAAGACTTTAGTCTTAGGAGTTTCTTTTTTGTAAGCAAGGATTTTTAAGTTTCAAAGATAATTGCATAAATTTCTTTGAACCCTAAGCCGATCTTATTAGAACTAGGCTTTTAAGCACTCAAGACCTCATCAAGCTTTGCACTAGACATCCTCTCTATTTGAGTTCTAGCTTAACTAAGCTCATCCTCAAGATTCTTGACCTTTTCTTCTAATGAGGTGTTCTCCACAACAAGAGTCTCAACTAACCTTGTAGTCTCATCTATTTTGACTAATAGATCAGCTTTTTTAGTTTTTACCTCATTAAGCTCTTTTCTACAAAGATGAGAAGTCTTTTCAAATTTTATAAATTCAGTGCATAGCTTATCATAGGCTTCCTGAAGGGTCAACTTCTTGGGTACTTCATCATCAGAAGGATCCTTACTGTCACTAACACTCTCCACAATCACCTTATCAGTTGTGGTAGCAAAAGAGATAAAGTGACCACATTCATCCACATACTCATCGGAAGAGTCATTCTCGGTATCACTCCAGGTAGCAACCAACCCTTTATCTTTTGACTTCTTGGTCTTTTACTTCAAAAGGTATTTTGGGCACTCTATCCTCATATGACCAAAACCTTTGCACTCATGGCATTGCATGAGGGGTTTCTCATTCTTGCCCTTCCTTAAGGATTTAGATTTCCTAGGAGGATTGCCCTTATCCTTTTTCCTAAATTGAAGAAGCTTGATATTCTCATCAGTTATGAAAGTTAGATCCTCATCCTCATCATCATCTTTACTTCATCTTCACTTTCATCTTCATCTTTAGAGTCCTCAATCTCTTCCTCTATACCCTTAAGAGCCAAGTTTCTACTCTTTTCACCTTTTCCCATTAAACCTAATCCTATCTCATAGGTTTGAATGTTCCTTACAAGCTCAGTCAAAGGAATTTGATCAATGTCCTTTACTTCTTCAATGTCAATGGTCTTGGCATGGAATCTTTTTGGTAAGGACCTAAGGATTTTCTTAACAATTTTGGATTTTGCTATAGATTCTCCAAGATTGAAGGCAGAATTCACAATATCCTTGAGTTTAGCGTAGAACTCATCAAAGGTCTCATCCTCCTCCATCCTTATTTCTTCAAAACTAGTGAGTCTTTGAAGCTTCACCATCTTTACTGCCTTGGTACCTTTATAGGTGGTCTCAAAAATAGTCCATGCTTCCTTGGCAACTTTTATGGACGATATTCTCTTGAATTTCTCATTGGTTACCCCACAAAACAGAGCATTCAATGCCCTACTATTGAAATTTACCGCATTGATTGTTGCTTCATCCCAATCCACCGGCGCTTCCTTTGGCTTAATCCAACCAACTTCAATAGCTTGCCATTCCTGTTCATTTAAAGCCTGCAAAAAACTTTCATATGAACAAACATCAATATCATGCCAAAATCATGCATATCGGAAAAATAAATAAGACAAGATATGAAGACCAGGAAAACCAATGAAACAAACTAGTTCCACAGTAAAAAACCAGGGGAGAAATCTTCTCAAAAAGCAATCCACTATAATAAAGAGAAGTTTCAGATCTAGTACAAAACCTTTGTCCCTAGACTCTACAATCCCCGTAGATGAACTTACAGCAGAAACCTTCTATCGCTTGAGAATCTCTGAACTCTTCAAGATATGAATGCCACCATTTTTGCACAAATCCCAGTATGTGACTAACCAATGATGCATGGCTCCCAAGACGTGACTAACACACCGACTTGAAGAAGATGTTGGTGTTGGAAAATCTAGTTTTGTATCTCATACAAAACACACAATGGAAGCAACAATCATAGATCTACTTCATTCATGAGAAATAACATGTAACTTTGAATTCTAGAACAAAGAATAGAAAGTGTACCTTGATGGTGTGAAATCCGAAACCAAGACTTGAGAATACCTTTAATCTTCATCTCAATTCCACGAACCGTCTTAATATGCTCTTCCTTTTATATGTCTTAGAACAATAGTCCTTTATAAAGGAACTTCAAACTTAAAAGGAAAGAATCTTTTCTTGAAGTATTACATGCTATACTTGACTAGAAGCTAATCTATTTAAGCAGTATGAGATAGACCCAACATCCTAATTACTGAATTTTAACAAAGTTTAATTCTTAGGATGTGACTAGTCTTTCTCAAGTACTTTATATCAAACTAGACTGGACAACAAAAAACTTCATTGATGACAATAACTCTACATCATTCTAAAGGATTAGAATGTCATCAACATACATTAAGAAATTAATTATTCTATATAACTTTTACACACATAAGGCCTTTCAATACTTTATCAAAATCAAACAACTTGATTGCTTGATCAAAGATGATATTTTATGATTCAAATGCTTGCTTTAGTCCATAAATGGACTTTAAGCAACTTGCATACTAAACACTACTCCTTCTAGACCCCTTAAAATCACAATCAGATTAACCTAGGTAATTAGCCAAGTGATTACTTAATCAAATTAAAAAATCTAGGTTAACACAAATATATCATATCAATGTATAGCAGTAGAAAATTAAAAAACAAAAACACAAAGATATGATAACCTAGGAAAACCAAATTGGTAAAAAATCTAGGAAGGATTTAACCTAGCTATCCTCAAGGTAAAAAACAAATCCACTATGAAAGAATCAAAGTTTTTCAATAGAACTTAGACCACTAACATCCTATTGCTACCCACCATTAGAAACTTACCGACACGACCACATGCAAGCTCTGAAATCACGGACTCCTTCTTTCTTGGATTCTCTAGCAAGTACAAGCATACCCACTTGTGTTTCTTTAAGTTCTTATGGCAACAACTGAATGATCATCAATCTTTTGAAAAAATCTCCTTCTTGATAATCCTAAGCTTGTGTAAAGGAAAGCTCCTCACAGATCTCATAAGAGATTTACACAAATAGCAATATGAGTAACACTAAAATGTGGCTACAGTTTTCCTTATAAACCTGGGGCAAAAACATAAAACCTTAAATATTTTAAATAAACTAGGGCTGAGTTGGAATTCTGCAAAAAAATGCATCTGACTCAATTTTCAATTGATTGAGCCTAAGCTTCGATCGATCGAACCAGGTCGAGAAGCAATATTAATTTCTGCATCAACTTGTTCCAACTTTACATAAATAAACCAACTTTGAGCAAGTCTAAACACAACTAAACATCTTGTTTTGATCATGATTTGCCAACAATACACATTAGAGTTCTAAATACATAAAATCCTAAGTCTTTAGAACCTAACAAACTCCCCCTTTGGCAATCTGTGACAAAACACAACTAAAAACTCAAAGTTTACAAAGAAAAGTCCTTTACATAAAAATGCTCATAAAAACAAATCCAATCCTAACTACTATCCATTAGTTACAAGTGTAGACAAGAACTCAATTGAATCAACCAGTATATTTCCTGAAACACTAAACAAAATGCATAGCCGCATGTGTGATAGAAAAACAAAAATAGTAAATCAACAAATATGCAAACTAACTCTCCCCCTAAGTTAGATACATCAAAAAAAATGTTAACTCCCCCTAAACAGAACATTCCTGTATTTTTCACACATATTCCCACATTTCATCTAAATCTCCCCATTTTTGTCACGAATTGATAAAGATAACTCAAACAAAGAGTAACAAAGGTCAAGAGAAAATAGACAATCAAGGGAACACAAAACAATTCAACTCTATAGAAAATAGTGACAACTCCCCCTACGAAGAGCAACAACTCCCCCTATGAACAACGAGGGTTAAAAACAAGCTTCTCCCCCTATAAAAATAGGAAATACAAAACAAGTGTTGGGAAAAACAGTTTTGGGGAAAATTTAGGAGGTGGGAAAAAGAAAAACACACAAACCAAACTTAAAAACTAAGTTGAAGATACACATGAAGAAAAAAAATTCTCTCTTTCCATAAATGCAAACATGACACTATGTGACCTATAAACAGTTGCATAAGTAGAGAAAATATTTGCACATTGATTATCCATCATATCTCTTAAGAAAAATGCAGTTCACAAACAAAAATAGCATCTACTTAAATGTACAAAGGACTCAAAAATTAATCAATCAATTTTTAAATCAAGTTAAGTACACAATTTAGCAAAGTGTATGCGGGTTATGTGTAAAAACAATGAGAGATATGATTGCAAAACTACAAGACGGATACAAAAACAATGCAATGCATGTGAATCCTAAAAATTAATGATGCATGAAAAATAATTTGGTCAAAAACTTAAAAACTGAAAATTTCTCGGTTTTGATTGGTCGAGCATCAATCGAGCACCAATCGAGCCAGGCAGAATCAAACCAAAAATTTTTACCGCAATTTCGATCGGTCGAGAAAAAGCGTCGATCGATCGAAAATTTGCAAAAGTGAATTTTTGAAAAACAGAGCAAGTTAATGCAGAAACTCTTCAAAGCACATTGTATTATGAATAAAATGCACGAGTATGAGATGAAAAGTTTTTCAAAAACACTTGAATTCAACCCAGATTTTCCAAAACAAGTTTTTCAACCAATTTGTCTCCAAAACTCAAACATTAAAGGCATTTTGCATCAAAATCCAGGAACATGTAATCTTGGATGGCCACAACAAGATCACACACAATATAATGTACCAAGTTTAGCAAAGAGTAACTTGTATAGTTTGTGCAACTAGCAAAAGCTTGAAAAATATGTGAGGTGATGTGTAAATAGAAATCAATCACAATTTCCACAAAATTCATCACATAGAATTTTGAAAGAGACTATCACCTAAAGAGTTACATCATATAACTCCCACTTCTCCTAGAAAACAAGCTTGCAATCATGTAAGTTTCTTCATTTGTCTCATAATATACACACCAATTTTATTTGAGCAGAAACTTATTAAAATAGCCGGGATAATGTACACAACAATTTTATTTGATTGATTTAACATTAAGTCCAATAATGTACACACTAATTTTAACATTTAAACCGAGGCTACACCTTATGTTCTTTTTGTGCATGTGCTACACTTTCTCGAGCACAAAATCTTATGATATGCACTAAGGTGTTCATGATTGGCTAGTAAACAGTGGTGAGATGGTTATTTATGCCTTTCTCAAAAGGTTCAAGTCCGACAGTCAAAGACATGTGACTTCAAGATCAAGATAAAGTGATCAAAAACTACAAATATCTCCCACAAAACATGCACTACAAAGCTCAAACTAGTAAAGTGCAATAAAAGAAGCTCATCCCAGCTAAACAAAGTACATAAACATGTTATGTAAAGATAATATGGCCAATCCTTGATATAAATCCAACATGTAAAATAAAAACACAAAAATCTTTTTGGAAAAAAAATTATGACCAAAAACAAAAAGCACACATTATGCTAAATGAACAATGCATGACAGTGCCTAACTAAGCTATGGAGGGTACACAAACAAGAAATATCAATTTCTTAATTAACCCATGAGTACATGTACAAACTAGCACATACTCATACAAAATCAAAAATAGCTTAGCACATATATAACACATTCTATTCAAGTTTCTCCACAATGTCAAGCATGTTCTAGATCAAGAGAGAGATATCATAATTCATGTAATCTTCAAGAAAAATAAAACAAGATACAAAATAAAATATTTTTGTCTTTTTGAAAATTTTCAATGTTTTTGGATTTTTTTTTTTAAAAAAACAACCTAAAAAAAAAAAAAAAAAGAACAAAAAAACAAAAAAAAAAAAATATGTCCACAAACAATTGAAAGAATTTAATTAGGGACAAGTCAGCAACACTCACCTTAGAGAATTTTTTCTCACCCATATAGCACGAGTCTTTGGCTTTGTAGGTGAAAATCCATGTGACGCAGAGTGTATTTGAGGGATTACACCAATCTTCCGAGAAAGACTGAAATCCTGCAAATTCCTTTCACAAGCCAACAAGCTTAAATTTTTCAAAATAATATGAAACAATTTATATGGACTTATGGCAGGAGAAATATCATCACATATCCTAGATTGAAACATTGAATGCTTAAATTTCAATTTATGACAATTAGGACGAATGTGACCACGGACACCACAAAAGTGGCAAACAAGAAGAAATTTAGGAACATCGGTATTCCTAGTGGGGTTTCCGGTCATAGGCTTTGGTTCTTGCTTCAACAAAGAACAATTTGGTCTAATATGACCAACAACACCACAAAGGTGACAAGTAGGCACAAAAACAGATTTATTGTGCTCTCTAACAAGAGGTTTAGACTTAGGTTTAGAAACTTCAGCGTCTACCTCAGAACTTTTATCTTTGTCTAACCTACCAAAATAAGCATTTTCTTTATTATTCCTCTTAAAAGGAGGGATATAAAATTTCTCATTTTTGGGCTTAAGAGAAACAGAAATACTTCTATTATCAACTGCAGGCTTGGTACTAGTCAAATTTTCAATTTTAGCTTTAAATTCAACTAACTCTTGTTCCAAGCTTTTCATCTTCTCAGCTTGAGAGAAAATTTGATTTCTCAAAAATTCATTCTTTTTATTAGATTCATCTAATCTAACAACCAATTCTTCTTTTCCAAAATTAGCCAATTTTAACTCTTCCTTGAATTTCTTAGCAATTTTCATAGATTTCAATAATTCCTTATGAAGAGTTTCATAGGCATCAATAAAATCAATAGAAGCATGAGCAAAAACATGATTAGAGAGACACCTCAAATTATCCATGACAATAGGGGTCAAGGATCAGCTCTTAGATCAAAAGATCTAAAACAGAAGAGCAACCCGCTCTGATACCACTTGATGGTTTTTAGACCCCTTAAAACTACAATCCGATTAACCTAGGTAATTAGCTAAGTGATTACTTAGTCAAATTAACAAATCTAGGTTAACACAAATATATCATATCAATGTATAGCAGCAGAAAATAAAAAACACAACGATATGATAACCCAGGAAAACCAAAGTGGTAAAAAACCTAGGGAGGATTTAACCTAGCTATCCTCAAGGTAAAAAGCAAATCCACTATGAAAGAATCGAAGTTTTATAATAGGACTTAGACCACTAACGTCCTATTTCTACCCACCAAGAGAAACTTACCGACACGACCACGTGCAAGCTCCAAAACCACAGACTCCTTCTTTCTTGGATTCTCCAGCAAGTACAAGCACACCCGCTTGGGTTTCTTTAAGTTCTTATGGTAGCAACTGAATGATCATCAAGCTCTTGAAGAAATCTCCTTCTTGATAATCCTAAGCTTGTGTAAAGGAAAGCTCCTTATAGATCTCACAAGAGATTTACACAAATAGCAATATGAGCAACACTAAAACATGGCTAGGGTTTGCCTTATAAACCTGGGGCAAAAACACAAAACCCTAAACGTTTTAAATAAACTAGGGTTGAGTTGGAATTCTGCAGAAAAATGCATCTAACCTGATTTTCTTCGAGCCTAAGTTTCGATCGATCGAACTAGGTCGAGAAGCAATATTAATTTCTGCATCAACTTGTTCCAGCTTTACATAAATGAACCAACTTTAAGCAAGTCTAAACACGACTAAACATCTTGTTTTGATAATGGTTTGCCAACAATACACATTAGAGTTCTAAATACATAAAATCCTAAGTCTTTAAAACCTAACAATATAGATGTCTTCCTCAAGATTGCTACTAAAAGAAGTTTTCTTGATATCCATTGCCATATTTCATCCAAATGAAATATAATGAATAAGAGAATCTAGATAGAATCAAACTTGACCATTGGTGAAAAATTCTTTTCATAGTCGAACCATCTCTTTTTGAATAAATCTTTTCACCACTAGTCTTAACTTTGAAGGTTTACACCTTATAATCTATCAATCTTATTTTCTTGTAGACCTATTTGAAAACAATAGGCTTAATGCCACTAGGTGCCTCTACAAGTTCTAGACTTTAAATAGAATTTAATTTTATTCACATAACCTTGATCTAATAATCCATATTCATATCATCTATTGCCTTTATGTAGGACCGAGGATCAAAATCATATCCTTATGGAATGACTTCAAAAATTTATTCCAAAAATATGAATTTATTTGGTAACTAATAATCCTCCCACTACGATATTGTACCGGTGTAATAGTTATCTATAGAATAATGTCTTGTGGAGTATCTAATACAACCATCTCATTTGTAAATGTATTTTATAGTTGTCTTACAACAAATTCTGACATTTTTCTTCTAGTACAATCTACCTTTAAAAGAGCCCTATTCCTCCTTTATGTATGCATTGACTTAAAGAGGTCATTGGAACTTCATTCCTTTATAGAAAGGAGCCCTAGATCATATTATCCTCTAAATAGAATTCATAGACTAGGAATATAACAAAATAATGGTTCTAAAAGCCCATCTTTCACCAATCTTGAATATCATTTAGATTAATAAGATCTAGGCATAAGTGCCGAAACATACAATACCAAAGGATGAAAACTTTCTCTTTAAAAAGGTAAAACATGTAAATTTCCATCTAGAAAACAATCATGGACAATGCTTAGCTTTACCAAAACAGAAACACTTTCCTTTTGGTCACACTTTTAAGTCTAATTTCCTTTTTGGCAACTACTAGGGCAACTAGCTTGTCCAACTATTTGGTATTAGAATTCCTCTTCTTACCACCCTTACCTTTCGGTTTAGGTTAAGAATTTGAATTAAATCATATTGATTCTAGCCTTAGCTTTTAGGATGTCTTCCGTTGCGTAGAACACACTTATCAACTCAGATAATATAAAAAGAATTTATTTATTTTCAAAACAATCTAAATTGATCAAATGATTCTAACAAGGATTTGTGGATCATATCCATATGAGATTAACATTTAATCTCTACATCCAAGAATTCCAATTCATTTAAAAATAAAATATTTTCATAAAATGAATAGAATTGGAACTCCTTAAGCCTTTCTTAGCAATCAATATGATTCATACCAAAAATCTCATTTAGACTTAATATAAAGTCTAAGTCTAGTACTAACTCTTGCATCTCATGCTGTAGCACAATTGAGAGATAAGCCAATGTAACATTTTAGCATTTCAATGGAGACTATGAATACATCATAAGCTATCTTCCATAAATGCATCATGCATAGGAAATTATGAAAATGCTGAATCGAAACATATTCATGTACTTTAGCTCCTTTAAGCACCATGTCCAAAATTATTTCTTAGTTAATGTGATTCAATTAAAATAGTAGTTAGAGAACAAAAATTTTTGACAACTTTATTTTGAGACTATGAACAAAAATACAAGGACATTATAATTTTGCATCCATAGCCATATAATATGGAACTTGAAAACCATATTATCCTAGATGCAATGACAACCTAATCCTGCAATTAATATCCCTTAGCGTAGAGTGAATACCAACCACTATGATCAAGCGAGAATTATTCTCATTGTTAATGATATCATGGTAACTCTTACCAAACAAAAATAATTTGCCGCTCTTCCTTTAGCCTCTAAGTAATAATAAGAACTCAGCATAAAGGATACTATCAAACTTAGTCTAGTGTACACTATTGCCTAGACCTATGTGTAGCCACATAATGTTACCTTTGTAAGGTTTAATGTTGTCCGCATGGAATGCAAGGCTCGAGGCCAAGACGAGATGCTTGCCCACATCACTATAAACTGGGAAGTTCAATCTTGTAGTACCATGAAATAAACACCCTCTTACACGGAATGCAAGGCTCGAAGCCAAAACGAGATGTTTATCCCACACTACTATGAACCGACAATGGAGGCCATGAGATCCAATCCTTGTATCTCTCTCCCACTAGAAATTTTAAAACAAGTGGATTGTCTTGAAAACATTGTGATCTAATCACAATTTTAACCCTACACATCAAATGTGTTTAATTGTTCAAATTTGATGTGATCTTACTAAGTCACGTCACAATAGTGTAACGAACATTCGTGTAATCATGAAGAAGTTTAATCATGTAATCCGTGAAGTAAATACCCTCCGCATGGAATGCAAGGCACGAGGCTAAGACAAGGTATCTATTCACATTACAATAAACTTAACAAAAGGGTTATTTGAGCACTCCCACTTGTTATTTGGGTTTTTCTTTAAATAATTGTGATCCCATCACAACTAATAACCTTGCACTTGTTGAAGACTCTAATCTCATTAGAATCACTAACTAAAATGGAAGTCCTAAACTACTTAGGATTCCTTAAACACTAATGAATCAAAAATTAGTTATATAGAACTCTATTCTTAACTTACTAGATAAAGTATTCTAATCTCATTGGAAACTATATAACTTTAATTATAATTTTAATCTCATTAAAAACCTATAATTAAAATAAATTAAGGACTTTCAATCATGCAACAATCCCAATCTCTTTAGAATGTTTCTTAAAAAGAAAGGTCCTAAACAAATTAAGACAAAGAGTTCTATTTAACTAACATCTTTGATCTCATTAGGTCTTTTAGTTAGATAATGATTAATAAATGTCCTTAACTTTTAAGGACTATAAAATTAATCACATAGCTTTGCTTTTATCAAAGTTTTAACACTTAGTCAAAAACAAGTGAAAAATTCAAAATTCAGTGCCTTCGATCGGTCGAACCTATTACTCGATCGATTGAAAAATGCAGAAATTCATCACTAAGCTTCTGCCTCGTTTGATTGATTCTCAATTCCTATTCGATCGATTGAAAATTAATCGATCAAAAGGAATTCTCAATCAATTGAAACTCACATAACTGAATTTTTTAGAATTTTCCAAGAACCGTTTTTGACCTCTTCATTGTTTTCTATCAAAACACCTTTTGATTTTATCAATGAAGATTTATAGATTAAACATTAAGGTTGTCAAGATCATTATCAAGAACCCTAATAATTCTAGAAACCTTTGAAAATAAAATCCTAATCCCATTAGGAATAAATTTTCTTAAAGGATTTCAATTGGGAAACATAATACGATAATACCATCATTAACAAAATCAATAGATTATAAATAACTTTTCAGAAAAACATATTCAAACAAATATATATATATATATATATATATATATTTATATCATCCCGTTTCCCAAAAATAATAAGCAAACCATGGCATATGAATTCTAACGCCAACATTGAAGTCAAACTAATGCATTTACTTGGCACTATTTCGATTCCAGCGCCAACTTGTTAAGTTCTTCTCTTTGAAACTTAACAACGCTATACATTACCGTCTGCTCACAATATTGACTTATATTCCAGTTTTATTTAAAAACTTTAAAACTGATGCCACAGGGGAGTATTAAACGGTTACACGTACATCATTCCTCCGATCATGTTTATAAACTTATCTGAATAAACTCACTTGTAGTTAATGTAGATGGTGTCTTACACTTATACAAACACTAAAAACACACGGCAGAAAACAAAGTTACAGCCGTGGCCACAAACAATAATTAATATATCTCATATATTAATCACAAACTCATGTGTCACGCCCCGAACCCAACTATAAAGATAGGCACGTGACAACCGCCGCATGCTTATATAGTAAGCACCCTACAAGTGTGCAAGGCCTTCTTAGCAACTAAAAATTTATCCTCAAAAATTAAATCAAATAAATCCAAAATATCTCAACAATTTTTTTATGAAATATAACTCCAATAATTTAATAGGAACAAAATCCAAACCTCATGTACATAATGCTAATTGGCCAATAAATATAAAACTATTAGAAGACCATCCAATCCCAAAATCACTAAACTTCTTTTCCTGCTCACAACATAACATCAAAACTCCCAAGACTTGCAATTCTTCACAATCTGAAACTGGATGGGAAAAAAGGGGTGAGCTGACAACTCAATAAGTAACCAAAATCCTAATAAGTTCTATCAAACAATAGATCTATAAAGTAATAAGATGTAATATGAGTTTTCAAAAGTTATAATATACTATGGGTTTTCAAAAATAACTAAAGAAGTTTCATAGCCTCAAAATAATAAGTTGCAAATAGATCACATACTTTAATCTTACAAATATATCATAGATGGTATAGAAAGTAGTCAGTTTTCCATATATTAAAAGTTATAACTTACAATAAGTTCCAAAAATACATAAGCGGTTTAAGTGACTCAAAATAGTTCAAATACTCAAACATTTTCAAAATCACATATGTAGTTTTAAGGACTCAAAATAGTTCAAATATTCAAAAGTAATTCATATTCTTAACAATCTTATGACTATGGTCACGTTATATCCTCGTAACTAGGCATCGTAGTACCAATGAAAGACCCCCATTGGCTGGATATCAGAGTACCAATGAATAACCCACATTGGTTGGGTATCAAAGTACCAATGAACAACCTCCATTAGTTTGGGTATCAGAGTACCAATGAACAACCCCCATTGGTTTGGGTATCAAAGTACTAATGAACAACCCCTATTGGTCGGGTATCGAAATTAATTCGTAGTCAGATTGTCCATAATCATATATATATAACATCATAGTTTCTAACAAATATATTTCTTATTCAAATACATACATATATATAATCATACTCAATATTCAAATATATTTGTGATATTTCTATATTCTTTACTTTAAATCAATATAGCTAAAAAAAAATTAAATAAAATACATCATATATTCAGTAATTAGATATATTTGTGATAATTTTTTAATTGAAATCAATAATACAATAGAAATAAAATTCTAATAATTATAACAATTTTCAGTAGTAAAAAAAAAAATACATTAATATAAGAAAAATAAAACCCAATTAGGATAAGATTACTTACCTCCAAAAGCTATTCCAAAATAAATTTTTCCTTAATAATTCCTCTAAAATCTTTAGATATCACCTAGAACAATTTTCAAATATTCTTATTCAATAATCAAATAATTTAAGAAAGAATTATAATGGTACCTAGCCAGATAGAGAGACTACTAAAAATATCCAATAATTATCCATTGTTTTCTCACACCAAAATTCCTCCTGTTCATAATATTTTTCTTTATATATATATATATATATATATTTTTTTTTTTCCCTTCTGCCACAACTAATGCTCCAAAGATAAGACCATAACTCCTATTACTATGTAGGCACGTGGGCCATCTTCAATTTCATGTGTTCCTTTGTTTGTTTCTCTTCCTTTTTATTATTATTATTATTATTATTATTATTATTATTATTATTACTGGTCAGACCTCATTGACTTTCCTATTCACTTCTACCAAGATCAATAAACAAATAATAATAATAAGCAGAAGAAAGAAAGAAGTTGAGCTCTGCTTTGTTAATGTTTTCTCGTTGATTTGCTTTTGTTACACATGTGACTCAATGTCAAATCTCCAGGCATGCCTAGACTACTAGGCTTCTGATTTTCCCCTAATACCACTTCGGTTCTGCCATATACCCTAAGAAGTCCACATCAGGTACTATTTATCAAAGAAAACTGTGGAGAAACCTGACCATTAAGCCCAAAAGTTTATAGCCTCTATCTTCGCATAACGCAATAAAACTCAAAAAAAGAAAAGATTAAATCTCATAACCTAGAAAAATCTGCAGATACATCATTCATTTTACCCAAAAATAAAACTAAACTTCGTTTGTATTATTCAAACTCTTTAATATTTAAATAGTTTCACTATTGACCACAATACTCACATAAAAGAAATACTCTAATTCTAAATAAAACTTAAATTTGACAAGAAAGAAATTCTTAAGCTCTTACCTCAATTGTGCCATCAAACATTCTCTACTTGAGTAATTTGAGTAGTCTCCTCTCTCAAAATCTCTCCATGTACGTTAACATGATAAGCTTATATATATTGCTAGGGTTACAACCTTATTTTCTAAAGACTCCCTTATAATTATAAATTATAAAAATTGACCCCACAAAAGATTTACTTAAAATACCCCCTTTTTTTTTTCGGGTATTACATCATGGGTTTAAAGTTTATAGAACAAAACATTATGCAGAAAAAACTACTGCAAATTTTTTTTTCGAAATGTCAAGAAAATGGTTTTCTTTAATTCTAAAACTCAATCACATGTTATTCAAGCATGATATTGAAAACCTAGCTCTGATACCAATTATTGGAAAATCTGGTTTTGTATCTCATACAAAACACACAAATGAAGCAACAATCACAGATCTACTTCATTTATGAGAGATAACATGTAACTTTGAATTCTAGAACAAAGAATAGAAAGTGTACCTTGATGCAGTGAAATCCAAAACCAAGACTTGAGAATACCTTTAATCTTCATCTCAATTCTACATGGTGCCCAAGAAGTGTGGTCTCTCAATCAATCTTTATGTACATTGATTCTCAAAGAAAAATTCTTCTTCTTCTCCTTGTAGAGAAAAACTGTTTTCTTTTCTTTTTATCATACGTACATTCAAACTACCTTGGTAGTTACTTTAATTAATAATTCTTATTAAATAAAAGCTGATTATCTAATTGGGTTTGCCTTTTGGGCCTACCCAATTGGGCTTTAATTTGTGGCTTGAGATGGGATCAAAGGGAACAAATAAGACTCTAACTCCAATGGGCCTTTGGCTTTTCTATCAACTCTTGACAAGTCCAAAGTTACCATTAATTATATTTAATACCACTATATAAATATAATTGCACTCTAGACTTTATTAATAAATTATATCCCAAGACTCTAATGATATCATTTGACCCCTTCATGAAATATCCATAGTGAACAAAGTCATAATAAATTGTCACTTTGTAAACAACTATTTTATCCTTGAGTATCCAATTTAATCTTTTAGTTATTCACATTTATTGAAACCCAATTTCAATAAATATAAGCTTTAGTAACTCCTTACTAAAGTGGGCATCCTGAATAACCAGTTCCCATTAAACTTATTTCAAGGGGATATTTCGTATCTCTATAAAAGAGATTATAGATTCCATCTTGAGAATTTGTGTTCCCTCAATAATAAGTGTGATTACCCAACATACTGAGGTTTTGACTGTGAATATTAGATCTCACTCCTCATATATCAAAGTAACCTATATTTCATGATCGAGTTTACTATCCTCTCAGGATTGAGAGTCTATGAAATTAGAAGTCGTGAGATTAATTATTCAGGAGACAGTTGTTGATTGAATAATTAATCTCACAAAGAAATCGATTCAATATGTCTTAACTCTTAAGACACATCAACACATCAACTAGAAGTCTCCACTTCCATGATTAAGAAAAATCATTTTAGTTGATGTGTTATAGTCTTCACAGATGAAATGCCCAATTTCATCACCAACTACTAACTACATTTTGAGTTTACAAGGACCTTGTGATTTATATCTTTTGTGACTTTTCATATAAATCACATACAATGTATCTCATGGACTATGACAATGTCCCATTAAACAATTTAATTATTTATGACATGCTAATAAATTGGATTTTAGGGAACAAACCCTAACAATCGGCTGCAGTTCTTCACTTCATCAACAATGAAGATCAAGAAGCACTTGGTTACAAAACCCTAAGGCGCAAAGATGCAATAGCTTCTTTTAGAGAGAATAAGGCATTGGTCACCTTTTGCATGTGTTCTTCTTGTATTCTCTTATGTGACGGCCTTTAAAATAAGCCTTATATATGTCTAGGGTTATGTGAAAAGAAACCTTACACAAATACATAAGCATGGCCCAAAAATCAGATCTCAAAAACTGATTTTCGTAATTCTCCATAGATAGCTATCTGTTGCGAGCTATCGAGAAGCTATCAAGCATCCAGTTGTGAGCTATCGAGAAGCTATCGAGCATCCAGAAGGTTTCTCGATGGATTGAAGTAGTTATCGAGAGCTATGAATAATGCAATAAAAGGCAAATCAAGGGTCTCAATAGATAGCCTAGCTATTGAGAGGTATCGAGAGCTATTGAGCTTTAATGAATTAACACTTCTTCACTTGTTTTTTGGATAGATTTGCATGGCTTCAATACTAGACTTAAACTCTTGTTCCTTGAAGTACTAAACCCATCCTAAATCTACCCAAATACAAGTAAAGTGTGTTTTGTCAAAGGATTAGCCAATTACAAAAAAAAACGACATATGTTCCTAACATTGAATCACATATGTCCTAATAGGGAGCAACCAGTGCATACCGCCTCATGGCATGTCTAAGGAGATCTCGTTCAAAATGTCTGCATTCATTACTAGCATTTGGTATGGCCTATGAAGTCGAGGCCATTTTCAGCCAGATCTGTAGGGTTGGAACCCCGCAAAATCCTAAACTAGGCAGTTTATTTTGTACGGTTCCTTCCCCCTTGTCCAATATACAAGAATGGATTTGTCCCACCGAGGATGTGTCCATTATGTCGAAAATCACATAAAACCTTAAACTGGGGCGGTTTATTTCACATGATCTCTCCATTCTCTCTCCCCCTAGCGGGACAATCATTGTCAAAATCCATTAGTAAACCTATGAAACTGTGGTGCAAAACAAGTGAGTGTGACAAAAGTCGGTTCAAAACCACCATCCACGATGAAAATGCGATAGTGCATGCACACATTAGCAACCCTTTCAAGACAATTTCTAGAATCATAAATCCACCCTCTTAAAGGCATTTTTCCAGAGTCTTGCATATAAGCCCTACCAAAAGGCATTGCTTCTCATGCACGTCGGCGGCCCTTTCAAAGGCGATTTTTCTATGTTGATACATCATCCCTCTCAAGGGCAATTCCCTAGAGCTATGCATGTAAGTCCTAATCTGAGGCATTGTTTTTCACATATACCAGTAGCCCTCTCAAAGGCGATTTTCTTAAGGTCATACATCAGCAGCCCTCTCAAAGGCAATCTCCAAGAACTACGCATGTAAGTCCTAGTCAAAAGGCATTGTTTTTCACTTATATCAGCAGCCCTCTCAAAGGCATTTTTCCTAAAGTCATACATCAGCCCTCTTAAAGGCAATTTCCAGAATCATATACATACTTCATGAAGCAAAGAGACAATATCATACATCAAGGCCCACTGTGGGGCAATATAATATGCACATGTCCAAGCCTACCAAGAGGTGATACATAATATACATACATAAGTGGCCCATCATGGGGTAATGTCTAGAAGATACATGAAGAATACATACATGCCCACGTAGGGGCTACATCATGCTATAATAAAAGACTAACCCTACTAAGAATCATCACCCCTAATATACTGGTCGGTATCGTCGTCATCATCATCATCATTACTGGTAAAAGGGCCAGTGGAAGAACCCGCACCGACTCAAGTGCCTGGAGTGTACCTTGGGTCTTGAGAAGGCCCTTGAGTCTAAGCAAAAGAGTCCCAACCACCCGGTGGACCTGGAGGAGCCGGCATATACCCGGGCTCGTATGGAGGAATAATGGGCCCCCAGCCTAAAATATGAGGTAGAGGTGGAATGGGAATACGAGTTGCTCATAACTCTCCCATCAAAATCATGATATAGCCATGAATCATGGCTAGCTCACTCTGAAGCTGGCTCCACTCTCTCTCTACGATAGTAGCTCGGGCCTCTCTATCCCTCACCCAAAGTGCCTTCTCCCGAGCTAATGCCTGAGCGGTCTCCTCCAGCATGTGCACCTCCCTAGTGGTAGTAGTGGTCTCAAGCTCTACCACCTTGGCTTGGAAAGCCTCTGCACGCAATCTCCACTTAGCTCCGCAGGCTAGCTAAGCACAAACAATGCCTCACCGCACTCTGCCTCCACTCATAGGAACATCTCCAATGATAGGCCCCATGGAGGACTTTATGAACCAAGTGGCATAATTCCCGCTAGTATCCACGTAGGCATCAAAAGAACTCATCGCGTAAGCTGGGTCATCCACGACAATGGACTCAAATGACAAGCCGGGAGGCGGTAGATCCCTAGGTACCCCGAAAACCGGCATGATTTGATGGAAGGTCCTCTCTGCCAAAAAGAATCGCTAACTTGACAGGGCCCAAAACCAGCGTCGTATCCTCAATTGGCCTATAGCAATAGTAAGCTCTGGCCTCCTCAGCAATGAGCCATCGTAAGGACGAACCACTATCTTGCCCCAGGTGACATAATCTAAAGCCATAGAGATAGTGACCAGCTACACCAGGATAACCTTGGTGATCATACAGAGAGCCCAAGCTTATGCTTGAGGATACACTGTCATCGACAAACTCGAGAACCGTGGTCACAAAGTTGGGAAGTACTCATATGCCCACCAT
The DNA here is from genome assembly GCA_028216015.1 of Quercus dentata. NCBI lineage: Eukaryota > Viridiplantae > Streptophyta > Magnoliopsida > Fagales > Fagaceae > Quercus > Quercus dentata. The sequence goes on from CP116447.1 coordinate 92,877,981, forward strand.
GTCAAAATTTGCCAACACCCCTCCGTACTCTTAAAATCCCATTGGGAAGCTCACCTCTGGAAAGTAATGAAAAAGACGTAAGTGACGGATCCCCAGTCATATCTCCCAATGTCGGAGACTACTCTCATGGCCCACAGTAGCTGATAGGATAACACAAATTGGTTGTTCCCAAAGAAGCAACTACCAAGAAAACACATGAAGAACTATCGAAGATGAATATCGAGAGGTGCCACACCCCAGGGGATGCTACCCTACAGCCACTCGGTGCGGATCTGTGGCGACGTTGTAGGCTTGAATTATGCTCTCATGTCCGTAGTCAATGGGAGAGGGATGCCTAAAATATGATGCTTAGGATGGTCATCCAATCAAGAGGGAGAATGGCATACTCCCCACAACTTAAGTGAAAGGTGCCTATCTCGGAATGAAACCGTAGCACCAAAGCCTTCTTGGTCCCGTGCCTAATGGTGTATGGAGGGATCTGTTGGAAATTCATGAATCCCCGCTCTCTCGGAAAATCTGCATACCACCGGTAAGTCTCGGGAGAGCAGACAAAGAGTCGAAGAAAGGTGGACTAAGCACCCCGACCTCGGATCTTGTCGGGCCCCCGCATTTAGAATTAGAAGCTATCCGTTAGCACATACATATAACAGGAATCTAAATGATAAAAGAAGAAATACAGCATACCTCTCCCTTCTATGCCTGAGTGAAAGGATGATCTTTCAGCCCGCACTCAAGGTGAGTGCCTTTGATACCACCGTCTACAACTCTAGTTCAAGCATCAGCCTCGGCTTGACGTGTCGGGAATCTCAACCTTAAACTGCACCTCCGAGAGCTAAATTCTGACAAAACCTCATTTCCAGAAAAATTAGCCTCTAAGTTAATAAGGAGATCTTTGGCTCGCATCTATCCTCTAAAGGTCCCTCTCCCTATAGCCAGCCTATGCCGTGAGGAAGCCCCATTGGAAAAAGTGTAGGACTCGGAGGAGATGCTGGCCATCTCGATCGAACGCCGCCTCCTAGATCGGCTCTCCACAGTGATCCTGTTAGCGGGCCTGCTGTTATCACCACCGTAGTTGAAGTGGCTATGCGTAACTCGAGCCACCTACATGCCAACCGAAGCAGTATCATTATCAAAAGAAGTGTCCCCATGGGACGTAGTGTAAATGAGGACCTTCCCCCGGTCTCCCCTAGAACTAGCCCTCCGAGACATGATCTACAAAACAGCAAGAAATTCGGACACAAGTGGTAAGCCCATAAGTTAAATGGCAATACAGACGAACTAACACTTTTTTCTAAACATGTTATACAGGTCTATGTCAAGCATATAATCTCACAAGAAAGCAGATTCTTACAAGCATTCTATAATGGGTAAACTAGCGACCGTGCCCTAGGCTCACATTCCATCTCGAGGTAAGAAAGTGGCCGCACTGTACACCTCGCCATCACACAGCTACCAAGTCACTCAAAGCTTTCAATTTCTTGATCTACAGTGGGTAAACTAGCGGCCGCGCCTTTGGCTCACATTTCATCTCGAGGTAAGAAAGCAGCCACGCTGTACGCCTCGCCATCACACAGCTACCAAGTCAATCGAAGGTTCTCAAGTTCCCGATCTACGAGAGGTAAACTAGCAGCCGTGCCCTAGGCTCACATTCCATCTTGAGGTAAGAAAGCAGCCGCACCATACGCCTCGCCATCATACAGCTACGAAGTCACTCGAAGGTTCTTAAGTTCTTGATCTACAGTGGGTAAACTAGCGATCGCGTCCTAGGCTCACATTCAATCCCGAGGTTAAGAAAGCAGTCGTGCCGTACACCTCGCTATCACACAGTTATCAAGTCATCAAAAGGTTTTTGAGTTCTCGATTTACAATGAGTAAACTAAGGGCCGTGCCCAAGGCTCACATTTCCACTATTCCCGACTATTAGGTAAGTCCCCTTACTCATATCCCGCATTTCATTTTCAGCATTAAATTTCCTGCATATTTACACATCCATATAACATAGACAAAAAGAAAAAAAAAAAATATGTGCATTTTCCTAAGAAAGCATGGCATAAATCATGGAAAAAAATATATGCTTATGAAAATTCCAAAAATAAAATAAGCACTAGCATGCATCCCTTGTAGTATTGCTACTAACATTTTGAAGAAGAAAAAAGAGAAGAAGAAAAAATAGACACTGACCTCAAGCACAAAAAAAAAATCAAACAGAAGATCAAGTCGAAAAGACAGACTCGCTAAGCTCGTAGTCTCTCCATAGATTTTTTTTTTTAGAAGTGGGAAATCAAGGGAAGTGAGAAATGATTTCAAAATGAGCAAAAGAGGGCCTTTTATAGGCCCTTGGGTGGTTTAGCTGCCCGGTGCGCCTTGTTGGGCCACCGGGTTAACTCTGCGCACCTTTAAGGGCTCAAGTCGGGCGATGTTGACCAAGTCAACGTTGAAAAATGTTTTAGAAGCAATTGCAGTAGATTGGTTTAGTTAGGTAAAGTCCAGTCTCGATCACTAATTAGTCTCCGCACGCAAATTTGGGGGCAACAAAATTTGAAATCACGTTCTTTATCCGACACCTCCCATTACACTTGAGATATCGGATAAAGAAGGGGCAGTTGTTGATATTGTATTTTATCCACCCTTGATTTGAGTGCCGGACCTCGAAAAATACAAAAATATTATTTTCTCTTCGTGGGGCCACGAGGACATCCAAAATAACTTGGCGCAACCTGTTCGTAAATGCATTTTTTAGATAAAATTACCAAAATAACTTGGAGCACCCCCGCTTGTGTATTCTTTAAGCTTTAATGACAGTAGCTGTTTTGATCATCAAGGTGTAGAGAATATCTCCTCCTTGAAAACCCTAAGTTTGTGTAAAGGAAAGCTCCTCTAGATCTCACAAGAGATTTACACAAACCGCAACTGAGCAACACTAAAACGTGGCTAGGGTTTGCCTTTTATACTTAGGAAAAATAAGAAACCCTAAAAAGTTTTAAAACAACTAGGGCTGAGTTGGAAAATTCTGCGGAAAAGCAATCTGCCCGAGCTTGATCGGTCGAGCCTAAGCTTCGATCGATAGAGCCAGCCGAAAGCCACAGTGCTTTCTGCTTTACACTCGATTCCAACTTTACATTGACATACAACTTTGAGCTAGCTTTAAACACTTCTAAACACATTGTTTTGATCATGGTTTGCCAACAATACAAATTAGAGTTCTAAATACATAAAGTCCTACACTTTAGAACCTAACATAATTGATGATGGAAGTGTCTTAAATGTGTGTCCTTTAAAGACCGTAAGTTGCTTGGGTCTAAGTATTGAAGATTTTGTGTCGACTGATCAGCACATGAGGGTGTATGACAATAGTAGAAGGGAGGTCTTGGGAATCGTGACATTAGAGCTCACTATAAGGCCAATTATCAAGGTGGAGTTTCAAGTCCTAAACATAGCATCATGCTTCAACATGTTCCTTGGGCGACCACGGATCCACAACATAAAAGCCATACAATCATCCCTATACCAAAAGGTTTGGTTTCTACATAAAGGAGCCATAGTTACCATATACGACGATACCTTGACCGTAACAAAGCCCATTTTTTGTATTGATTCTAAGAAGGAGTCATTGACCTTGGATGGCTTTGAAATTGAGAAGCTTGGTTTTGAAAGAAGAGAAGGGACCAATTGATATTACTTGATGCTATGGGTTATAGCGAAATCTGGTAAGCTAAAGAAGAAATAGGTTCGGCGTAACCTCATTGGAGTAGGAGGTTGGAGGGCTTAGGTACACTGGGTAGATTAGGTTTGGAGGGTCTTCTACTGTTTATGTATCCCAACTACATTCTTTAGTAGATTATTTACCTCTTGGAGGGCGGTGGAGAGGTTTTACGCCGAGAGCTTCAATTTCCTCTTTGATAACACATTGTTGTGTTGTCCTGTGTTTGCATCTCTCTTCCTTTAATCTTTGCTATTTAATTTCTACTGTGGATGTGATTTTATTTGGTTTAAATTTTTTATCAATTCTGTTGTATGCTTATGTTCATATTCCACACATTAATTGTTTGATAATAAGCTTGAATTGATATTTTGGAAATTGAGGGTCTAAACGTTCATAGTGTTTTATACACATATTGAACATTCACCCCTAAAGCCCTATACTACCACATTGAACAGAAAGTTTGTCAAAGTTGGAAATAGTCAATGCTATTGGGGATTCCCTGAACTGAAATTTGATCCTGAGTTAAGAACAATGGGGCCCAGGTTTGAGATACTATTTGATTGCAACAACAAGCTTCTAGAGCTGAAGGAGGAAGACATAACCTGGGTCCCTACTGATTGGGCTAATTACATGGACCCCGATGCAATGACCATGCTTCTAGGAGATGCCATTTGCAATATAGAAGAAGAGTATTAGGAGGCTTGCCAACATGAATTGAAGAGCCCATATGAAGCAAGAACAAGTGATGAAGATGAGGAAGGGGGAGAAGCCCCTAGTGATGATGATAAAGGTAGCAGTTGCAAGACCGATAGTAGTAGTGACAACAAAGAACAAAGACAATGGAGATGGTGAAGATGGTAGCAACAGTGATAGTGAAAGCAATGATAGTGAAAACTATGATAGCCAATATAGTGGCAATGATTGGGGAGAACCCCTAGTGATAGAGATAATGAAGATGTAGGACCTTTTTATGAGGACTACTTTGATGATGATGTAGACTACTATGATGGAGATATAGAGGATGATGCTGAAACTGAACCTATAGATATGGGGCAGTGACGCCGGACGCCGAAAGTGAAGAATATGGGCTAGAAAATGTGTTGGATGCTGGAGAAGAGGAGGTTGAAAAGGCCAATAATGTAGACTATGATGATTACCCTTATGGGCGTCCTTGGATTGGAGCTACATTATTGATGGTAGCTCAAGGTCGGTCTTCAATATGACAAACATGGTATAGAAATTCCTAAGTTTGGGTCATTTCACAATTCAGAACTTGGCTCACTAACCCCATACACGGAAGAAGAAGATGACATAGATGCTAGATTGGCCACTTTAGACAGAAAGTTAATGATCCATAATTTTAGAAACCTAACACTTAAGAGTCTTGAAGATGAAGATGAGAAGATAGGAGGGAATGAGTTAAAATACCTCCCCTAATACATCCACCTAAGCAACAAAGGAAAGCAAGATCTACTTGGTGAGTGGATGGATAGTATAGAGCATCTAGTTGGTTTCGTGACTAACAAGCCCATAGATATGGAGATTGATGGTGAAGCCAAAGATTATATGGATAAAGATCCCATGGTACTGATGTTGAGGGAAGAAAGAACTCATTGGGAGCCACTCGCCATCGTTGAAGCCATAACCAAGTTGAAGAATTGGGCATGGAAGGGAGCCGCCCACCCTATGGAGGACTCTATGAAGAAGATCGGGACTGTTGAGCCAATCACTCCTACCAAGAAGATGAAGACCGTCGAGCCAGTTACTCTTGCCAAAAACATTATTTCTATTCCTATCGAGTTTGTTTCTACAAGAATTACTATTCTTGTTGAGTCTGTTTGTGATAGTCTATAAAAATAAGAGTTGCCCCCCCCCCCCAAATAATATTTGAACTGGTCCAATGATGCTCTTAAAAAAAATAATTGGGCTAATAGTTATAAAGATATAACTTTATTTTTCGCAATTCTATTTTTATTGTAAAATGTGCTCTTATATCTCTTAAATATTTGATAAAGTTTGGCATCAAACATGTTTAAATCTATCTTTTTTAACTCGTTGTGTGGCGATTAACAAGTCATTGACTCATTAAAAAATTCTTGTCACTAAAACTATACATGAAATGTGTCTTTAGTTGCCACATAATAGGTTAGAGCAAGATAACTTCAAATATGTTTGGAGATTAATTTATTCCTCCAAGTTTTGTATCATTCATGTTTTTGAAAATTTCATTAGTTCAATTGAAAGATTTTTTACTTACTTTAGTATAAAATTTGATAATTTGTATTTAAAATGAAACTTTCTAAGAATTTCACTATGAAAATGGACAAAATGAATTTTATTTTATGAAATATCGCCATCAAACATAATTTTGATTGAAAATACTTAGCTCTTTTTTTTTTTTTTTTTTTTTTTTGTTGGGTGTGTGTATATATATAACTTATCAAATAAAAATGTGTGTATATAAAAAAAAAAAAAAAAAGTGTGTGTGTGTATATATATATGTATATGGGGGTTGTCTTGATAAATATATTAATGTCGCAACTTGGTCCCCCAACCAAAAATTTCTAGCTCCACCCCTAGACTGAACCATAATACCTACATGTAAATCATAATTAATCCCCTAAATTTCAAAAATAAAAAAACATAACATAACTCTGTCTCTACAGCAACCATTATATAAGGATTGAAAAATAAAAGAAAGAAGGAAGAAAAGAAAAAAAATATGAAATAAAATTTAGAGAATGAAATTGAAACGCTTGATGTTTTAAAGTCACAACCTTTCCAATTTTTTATTTTGTTAAGATTAGAAATAGAAGTACAAAATTAAGATCAATATTTTTAGTGATTTCTATAATCCAAAATAGGGGGAAAAAAACAAAAAACAAAAGAAAATATCGGAAAATTGAGAAAACAGACATTTTGATGGAGTACCCAAAAACCTAAAACAAAAAGGAATCAAAACCAAAATCAAATCTAAACCTATCCAACAAAAAAACTCAATATAAAGTAATATTTCATATCAAAATCTAAAAAAAATTGAGAAAAATGTACCAGAGCCAGTTCGACAATCTGATAGTGGTAGATAAATAGCCTAACGATGTTGATGCCCACAGATTTTTCCTTCTCTATGCATGTGCTTGCAGTTGCGATGCTCTAGTCCGGCGATTGACGGCTTATGAACACAATTTTCTCTCTATATCTTGCATTTTTTTTTTGGGAGTATTGTAAAGCCATTAAACTATATTTTAACCGGATATTTTTCCTTTTATACTGAGATGCTATCAAATGGTGTGTTAACCTATTGAAACAATATAATCTATCCTTTTTTAATTGCAAATGTGCAGAGTTTTAAAAAACCAAACAGTGCAACATGCGGCTATTTTAACTTAAAAGATGTATTCGTGGCAGCATTTTAAGGGGTCTTTTTTCCTATTTGGTAGCACCTCCTTAATTGTAGGAATCCACTTTCTCTCGAAACACGCTATTATAGATATAGATATAGATATAGATATAGATATAGATTGCTTCTTACCAAAACACATCTCTCTAATAAAGAATAAGATATTAGGGGTGAGAAAATTAGATGGGGTAGATTTTTTGTAGGCCATATGACCCAAGTTTTTGGAGATTGTAGAAGTATAAGAGTGCTTTAAATTGATTGGGAGACTGTATGCAATTAAGAGTATGATTTATATCAATAGGATACCTATTTAGATAATCTTAATTTTTTGTTGAGTTTTTTAATTGTTGCTAATTCATGTTGACAATGACACTGATTTTGGGTTTTTGCTCATTTAATTGGATGTCTAATATCATCCTATCTTAGCAACTCAATTCATGAGAAAGTGAGTGTTGGGGAAATAAATCACCTAACTATCAACTCGATTCACCTATTATACGTTAAAATGAATTGACCCCTTGCAATTAATTAATTAATTACCCAAGTTAATTAATTAGATCAAATTTCATGCAATAGTGTGGCAGCATAAACAAATCACCAAATTATCTAAATGCAGCAGAAAATAAATTTGACACAGGTGATTTGTTTACAAATGGGGAAAACCACCAAGGCAAAACCCCATTAGGTGATTTTAAGGTCACCGCTCCCAAGAATCCACTATTGTCAATCACTTGCAGTTACAAGTATAAGGAATCTTACCAAACCCTTTGGCCTATCCCAAAGTACCAACCTACGATTAAATCCTTACCCCAATACCCAATTGGACTTGTATTGTAGTGGCAATCTTTCCGTTCAATGCACGAATCCCAAGACGTGACTAACCAATGATGCATGGATCCCAGCATGCGACAAACTCCAGCAACTTCAAGAGGTTGTTGGCTGCAAAGTTCTTCAGTTCATCAACGATGAAGATTAAGAAGCTCCTTGGTCATAAAACCCTTGGCGTAAAGATGCAGTAGCTTCTTTCAAAGAGAACAAGGCACTAGGTCACTATCTACATGTGCGACGGCTTTTAAAATAAGCCTTATATATGTCTAGGGTTGTGATAAAAGAAACCCTATACAAATATACAAGCATGGGCCGAAAATCAGATCTGGAATTTCTGATTTCGTAAGTCTCGGCAAAACTTGACTTGTGTTGAGCTTAGATCGAGCTTTGACTTTAAATCTCGATAGAAGTCTTTCTATCAAGATTGTTGTCGAGCTTTAATGAACAACTCTTCTTCACTTGTTAACACTTGACTTGAGCAACATGTTTCTTGAAGTCTTAAACCCATCCTAGATCTATCCAAATACAAGTAAAGTGCATTTTGTCAAAGGATTAGCCAATTACATAAAATATGTCCCTAACAATCTCCCCCTTTGACAATCTTTGACAAAACCACAAAAAAACAAATAATCATGAAAGAAGTCTTAAATCACTAAACTTATAACCACTTGTTGTATTACAAAGTAAATCTATCCCTACTACAAATTCTTGAAAAACTTTGCAAGAAAAGAGTTCACTACATGATAGACTTTTACAACCTGTCTTTCTAAAATGCTTAAACAAAACTCATTAAGGCATCATGTGTGACACAGAAATAAAGATTGCATACATAAAGAAACATGTTTATAAAGAGAGAAAAGAACATAGCACATGTAGAGGTAGGTGAAGAAAAACATACATCATCATTATATATATGAAAATAAAGTACAATGTATGTAATAAAATGGTCACAAGACCGGTATACAAGACGCTAATGTAAAAAGAAAAAGAAAAATACATGTAAATCTCACTACATCCCTCATAAAGATATACACACTCCCCCTAACAAAAATGTCCTATACTAACTCTCCCCCTAAGTACAAGACTACTCTCAAAACCCAAAACTACTCCTCGTTTTTGTCACGGATGACCAAGGGCAAGTCACTAAGAGGTCGTTATCTCATCATCACCGGAAGAGTTAGCATCATCCTCATCACCATTGACCTCATCATCGTGCAAGGCCTCTAGAGAAGGAGAGGGAGAAGGAGCGAGACCAGCCATACGAGCTTGTTGGCGGGCAATACAGCCTATTCAGGTGTTCATTTAACACATCTCATCGGTGAGATAGTTAAGATGACCACTAAAGTCAACCTGCATTTGTTGAAGCTGCTCTATGATGGCCTCGAGGGTCACACCACCAGCCGCGGAGGAAGGAGCCAAAGAGGGTGCAGTTGTAGGAGTTGCGGGATCGGTCGTCTCTACTCATGGCCGCTTCGATTGAAGCCGAGCCTTACTCCACCGGAAAGAATCAACACCGATGGCACCCATGAAGGTTGAAAGTTCAAAAACGTGTACAAAACACCTTTGAACGTTTAGACCCCCAAAATACAACTTAACCAATACAAGCAATATGTCAAACAACTAGTGTGCGGAAACTTAACATATGCTATAATACGAAATTGGTTAAATACTATCTAAGCCATAACAAAATAAAACCACAGCAGATAATAAAAAGGCAAAGATAGAGAGGAAGGAAGATGCAAACACAAAGACAACACGCGATGTGTTATCGAAGAGGAAACCGAAGTCCTCGGTGAAAAACCTCTCCGCCGCCCTCCAAGCGGTAATCAATCCACTAGAAAATACAGTTGGGATACAAGGATAGCAATAGACCCTCCAAGCCTAATCTACCCAAAGTGCACCTAAGCCCTCCAAGCTTCTTGCTCCAACGAGGTTGCGCCCGAACCTTTTTCTTTTCTAGCTTCCCGGATTCCGCTACTAGACCATAGCATCAACCAATGAAGATTGGTTCCTTCCTAATTGCTTCCCGTAAATCCAAACAACCTGTCTCACGGTGATGATGATGGTGAGAACCAGGTTTGGTATAATGCCTCTCAAGGTTTTGACAATGGAGAGGAAGAGAGTAGAGGAATTTGAAGAGACTCTAAGGCATAGATTGTGGGTGAAACAATCTTGTTTTTCTCTAGGGTTTCTCTTTAAAAAATCTCTCTGGAAGCTCTCTTTCAATCGTGGGTAAAAGGGGTATTTATACTTGAGTGGGAGAGGAATGCGAAACGTCGGGTTTTACAAAACAGGGGGTGGCTCGCGGCTTGACTAAGTCGCGAGATCCAATCGCGAGTTAACCGTATGGCCAGTTGTCTGTTTTGTCCTGTAGTGCTCCAGCTAGCATGACTGCTTCATCTTCCAAAGATGCTTGGCACGTGTCTTTTCTCGGCTTGCAGCCGCGAGACACCCGCGAGTCCCAGCCGCGACACTCTGCTTTCTTGCACACTCTTGAGCAATCTTCACTCTATCTCACTCACTACCCTTACAAAGAAACCCACTTAAATACAGGGTTACTAAATGCTTGAATTACAAGCAAATTTGGCACGGAATAAAGCCAATTAGATGGTTGAATAAATTCAACTTTACAATCTCCCCCTTTGGCTATTCCGTGACAAAACCCTAAAACAAACTCTAGACTTAACATGTGAGTTGGGAACAGGTTGAACAAAACTCACTCACACCTAACTCTAGAAGTCAGAAACACTTGAATCATATGAACATAATACTCCCGAAACACAACAATACACCATGATCATTGTAAGCAGAAAATTATAAAAGCATATGAAACAGACAGTATGTGATCAAGCAAAGATGGAGTAAGATACAAACCATGGCTTGATCAACCAAGTGACCACCACAAGATAGTGATCACAGTGCTCATTCACACTTGGAATGAACACAAGGACATACAAGTTAGCAAGCACAAGGCAAGACACTTGTATGCTCAACACTCAACCAATGCATAACACACAAGGCATATGCATCTAGGAACAATCCTACAAGGGCACAAGAGTGATAGTACATAAACCAAAATGCAGAACATTTAGATTAAAGTACTGATTTCAACATAGCATAAAGGCTGCATAAAGCAAGGTACATACCATAAAGCCTACAAACCATGCATAAAACATTAACCCTAAAAGCTTACAAAAGCAAATGGGTACAAACACAAAACATCCTGAATAACATCATTAAATTATATTAAAGATTAAACCAAGAGTATAAGTAATGAGTTAGAAACAACTATACACCAAAACACAGTGTATCAAACCCATAAACATTAAATAGTACGCAACAAACATAAGCTTAAAACCAAGAGTTTAGAAGACAAGACTAAAAACAAAAGTATGACAAAAGTATGTGTGTACTCCCCCTATCACTATGCACACTTCCCTTTGAACTTTTCTCCCCCTTACTGAATGCTCTCCCCCTTTTTGTCACGAATAGCTAAAGGCTCTCGTCCAACTTTCGTTGAATGTCATCTAGCTGATTCTCCATAGTCTCGAGACGCATTTGGACATGGTTGTTTGTGGAATAGAGAAGTTCCACAAGCTCATCAACGTATTTCTGAATATGCTCAAGTACACTGCCGACTCTATCGATGATGAGGAGCGTCAGGCTTGCGAATACTAGCCGGTGAAGCTTCGAGAACAGCACGTGATGTAGAGGTGGTATGTGCAGGTGTCTCTGAGTCGTGGTCGGATGGAGTAACTGGAGAGATGTGAGCACTCCTTGGTGATTTAGAGGAATGACTTCTGCTAGCTTGAAGAGTGAACAAGGAAATGGGACGTTGACGAGCCAACATTGTTCCATCTGCAGGAGGAATAATGCCTGTCTTAAGAATGAGCTTCATGATGAGACCGCAAAATGGAATAACTCCTCGAGCTGCAGATCGACACGCAGTCTTCCTCAAGGTGTAGTAGATGTGAGCACATATGTCAATGGGGGCTCCTGTAATAAGGTCACAAAGAAATAGAGCTCTCCCAAGATTGATGAATGTAGTGTTGGACAGTGGGTAGAGATTGGTGAACATGATCAACTTCAGTGTGGTCACTCAAGTGCAAACTTTGCGGTCTTTGATGGATGTTCCCGTGACCGGATACTTCATGATCGTGTCCTAGGATTTGTAGAATTTCTCCAACTTCTGGATTTTGTTCATCATACGGAGTTATATTCACATCCCGAGGTCCGGTAATGCCAAGAAGATCTACGATGGAGTCCGGGTAACACTAAACTCGTTCCTCCTCGACCCGAAAAAATGAGTTGAGGTCCAAGATCGCTTGCATTGGAAAAGCATTCTTTGACCAGCTCATCCATTGGATCATCAAAGTTCCCGAAAAAGTTTGCCCAATCTCGTTTCTCAAAGATTCGAGGGATGAAAGTGGTTCCTAAGGTGTTGAACTCTACTACCCGTTCCACTATAGTGGTTGACTTGTCAAACACATTTGAGTAGGCGTGTGAATTAAGCGGAAGTCTGAATCTATCCTCATTTGGATCTTGAGATGCTTAAGATGATAGACGAGTCCTTTTAGCAATCGGTGATGCTTTGGTTCGTCAAATGACAATGTCTTTACCCCTAGAAAATCGACGAGACATCCGCAAGAGAACAGGCCAACAGCAAAGAACCAAACAATAAAACCACACAAGATGATTGTCAACGAGATTCAAAAAACAATATTTCAATATATAAACACAAATCAAGATAGAACATACCCAACCAAAACTTCCAACAATACAAAGAAGCACAAACTAACAAAGCAGCAAAATGGTGATAATGCACCAAGCCATAGATGGACAACACAACTGACTAAATCACAATGAGAAAGGTTAACATGACCATGATATGCAAATGACAGATAAAGACATTTGAACATGTAGAGCGAGATAACATAATTCACTCCACCGAGAGATATGACCAAGGGGAAAATCTTTCAACATGAAGAAATCAATCATCCACACTGAGCACATGGTTGAGATACATACATTATGATATCATAAAAATTCAGTAACCAATTACCAAACACCATCATCAAAACTCAAGCAAGTGTAATGAGTAAGTCAAATAGACACCAAACCCATTTCGGAAAAGATTCTCATACTCAATAATAGGCAAAAATCGTAACAATGAAAAACACATTGATCAAGCCAAAGATGAAAACAGTGAGAACAATATCAAACAAGACACGCCATACCCATTACACAAAGAGAGAAGTATATCGAATACAATACCACCCAAACAAGAATGAACTATGCAGGAAAAAGGAAAATGAGATTGAGAAAGCAAAACCCATACCTTTTCTTGAAGATTTGGATAAGAAATGAAGCACCAATGAGTTTTTGAAAATGGATTCACGAAGTGTTTGGAAGGAAGATAGTTTAGAAAGAAGATGAACAGTTACAAAAGTTCGAGGGAAAAAGCAAAAAGGTTTAAAAACTGCCCCTGTTTCTACCAAACACGCGATTATCGCGACTTGATTAAGTCGCCAGCTCAAGCCGCCAAATCACACAAGAACAAAAATTTGAAAAATTTTTCTAAGTGTTTTTCGCGACTGAAAGGTCTACTTGCGAGTGAGTCGCGAGCTGACCCGCGAAAATCTCTGAGTGAACCTCGCGATCGGACCTTCCACTCGCGAACAAGTCGCAAAAACTGACCAGCGAAGATGCGACTGAGGCTCGCGACTTGACATACCCGCGATCGAGCCGCCAAAACAGGGCAAAACTGGATTTTTGAAATTTTCAGATTTTTCAAACAAAATACTTTCCAAAAACACCTAAAACACTCAAAAATCTTTTTGTGCTTGAATAAACAGAGATTGAGCATGTGAAAACACATTTCATCAAGTACAATCACACAAATGAATATGGCATTTATTGAACATAAACTTGTGTGTTGTGTGTGGATATCAACAATGAGATAGTCCTTCGTCTAATGTGAAACTTCAATGATCAATTCAACCAAGGCATACACAATTAGCACTAGATCATGTAACCCATCTCAATTATAGAAATATGTATATATGACCTCCCACACAACTTGATAACATAACTTGGAGCTTATCATTTGACTCCACTTTTAATCATAACATTTGATCTTTTGATCTTTTGATGACAATCACCTCTCATTGTGAGAGTGATATTTGACATTTCACTTTAATGAACAAGCCTTTGGCTTTTTGAATAAACATTCACTTTAATATAAGGTCGCTTACCCTTTTTCCTAGTCGAATACTAGAATGTGCGACAGGCTTTTGCAGCTCAATATCTCTTTTCATTTGGAGATTTACATTTGGTGAGCTCTTTTTAGCAAAACAAAAATTAAAGAGTGGGAAGATATATAGACACAAGTCTATGCATGTCTCAAGATCAACATAACCATTCACTAATCATTCATGACAAGTTTGAAGATCTATTTACAACAATCACATAGATTTCAAGATTTTTCCCATAGAGATATAAGTGCATGAAAACAAGCAATGCTCGAAAATGCACAAAGCCATTAGCACAAAGGTACAAGACAAAACAAGATTTGAGACAAAACTCAACAAAGTCAATCAAGCCTTTTGATTTTCTAATTTTTATGTGATTTTTGGATTTTTGACACTAGAAACAAAACGATTGATAAAACAAAATTAAAAATATTCACAAGTAGACAAGCAAACACCCAACACCCAACATCAAAAGCAGCAAGCAAATCAAACAAACATTGTCACAAAGCATAGGAAGTATTAATGCATGGACATGTTGTAATGCTTATGCATGAGTACCCTTTTTCACCCACACGTCACTTGTGTTTGGGGTGATTTCCTTATAGGATTGGGTACGGGAGTTAGGGCTTTCAAACCTTCGTGAGAAGCTTTCCAAGCAGTTGGTGAATGCACCAATCATCTTCATCACGTTCATCATTCCGGGATCTCCATTTTGATCTCTAGATTGATCACCCGCCCAAGTTCTCCTATCATTTCTAGGTCCTCCCGACCTTTGAGGAGTTGCACTGTTCTTTGCTCTCGACTTTTGGCAATTTGGTCAAGTATGCCATTGAAGTCCGCAATAATGGCACACATAAGTTCCTCTAGGACCTCTTTGTGGTCGTGGACGTGACTTGGCACGAGATTCGAGACCGCCCCACGATCGATTACGGGGATTCGAGAATCCGTTGGTTCACCACATTCTTCTTCTCCTCCACCTCGAGCTTCTCACCGTAAGTTCGATTACAATCGGATCTTTGGCCTTTACAAACTTCACTTCTTTAGTGACATTTCCGGATGAACTACTTCCTCTGGTATATCCCAATCCGGTTTGTCCGAAAAGCTCTTCCGAGATGATATAACATCATCTAGCTTCTTGGTGGTGACCCTCTCTATTTTCGCATTCGCTTGCACAACCTCATTCTCAAGAAATCTCACTTTTGTGTAAGTTTCGGATAGCTCACCATTCAGTGTTTCAATCTCACATTTGGCCTCCCTATATCGGATTAGGAGACTTTTGTAGTCCTCCTCGGCCTTCTTCATTTTCTCACAAAGCAGTCTTGGCCACCCTTGTGTACTCACCCGACTTCTCCAAGAGTGAGTTATAATTCTCTTGAAGATTTGCTGTGCTTTCATCTTCTTGAAAGATTCGATTCTTCAACAATTCCTAGTGATTCATCATCACTATGTTCTCCAAGGTCTCGTACAAGCGATTTAACTCATCCGAAGACTCAACATGTGCAATAGTCATAAAAGCTGAATAGTTCCCCTCTCCATCACAGCTCTCTTCCGATTCCGAGTCAGACGAGTCCGAGTCACTCAAGGTCGTGGCATACACTTTACCTTTCGATTTCAAATAATTCGGACATTCCTTCTTAAAATGTCCATGCCCGTTGTATTCAAAACAAGTGACACCTTGTGTGGGTTGGGATTCTTTTCCATCTTTCTTTTTGAAATCCCTCTTCTCCCTTCCAAAACTTTGGAATTTTCTTTTATCATCAAATTTGCCATTATTTTTGAATTTCAAGAACTTTCTGAAATTTTTGACAAGGTAAGCTACATCTTTGTCAACCACATCTTCTCCCGATGAGTCTTGATCTTCCACCTTCTCATTAATGGTCTTTAGAGCAAGATATTTACTCTTCCGTTGATTTGGCAAAATGACATCTCATAAGTCTGCAGAGAACCAACCAGCTCCTGTACTTTGATGTCATCAAGGTCCTTACTCTCTTCAATTGCTTTGTCACTTTTGCACGAAAGCTTTCCGCAATGATCGAAGGATCTTCCTTACAATCTTTGAGTCCTCCGTTTTCTCCCCAAGTTGAACTTACTCGACAACCACCTCATTTAACTTTCCATAGAAAGAGTCAAAAGACTCATCCTCACTCATTTTGAGCTCCTCAAACCGAGTGGTCGACATTTGCAACTTAGTGTCTTTCACTTTCTTCGTGCCTTCATAGGTGGTTTCCAAAATCTCCCATGCTTCTTTGGCAATGGTAATATGAGAAATCTGTGAAATTCATCCGGAGACACAACACGAAAAATAGCATTGAGTGCTTTATTTGTTAGCATTAGATGCGACAAAGTCTTTGCCTTATCCCATGTGGATTTGGCTGCCTCGGGTTTGGTCCAACCAATCTCAACAGCATCCCAAACGGATTCATCAATAGGGGTGTGGATGTAGCTTTTTTGCTACAATCCACACCCTTTTCTTTTCAAGCTTTTTTCAAGCTTAGTTTTTCCTTAATAACATGATTTATTGCTTTCCTTAGCATGTTTCTTGTTTTATCTTGCTCCTAGCATGTTCTTAGTTTAGATCCATGTTCTTCCATGCTTGGTTATGTGTTATTTGTCTTAATCTACATGCTTTATTCTTTATGCCATGCTTTCTATGCTTAGATCTTCTCTTTCTTATGTTTTTGATGTTTAGATCCACATGCTTCCATGTTTCATACCATGTGTTTGTGCCTAGATCTATCTTTCTCATGTGTTGTTTGGCTAGATCCACATGTTTCTATGCTTGTCTACATGTATATTTGTTTTTCCTACATGCTTTATGCTTTATGCCATGTTTTCCTATGCTTTGTTTCTCCTTTTGTTCTATGTTGATGTTAGGGTTACATGCTCACATGCTTGTATGATGTTGTTGACTATGCCTTGCTTGGATCTATGTGTTTATGTGTGTTTTTCCATGCTATATGGTTAGATCCCTGTCTTCACATACTTATATGCTTGAATTCATATTCTTCCACGTTTATGTGCTAGGCTCGTACATGCTGATGTGTATGTTTCTATGCCTACCTGTCTTGACCTACGTTTTCACTTGCCTATATGCTTGGATCTATGTTCTCTATATGCGTTATACTATCTTCCATGTGCTTCTGTGCTCCGTGCCATGTTTATGTGCTTAGGCCTAGACTTTGTTTGTCATGCCACGTGCTATTGTAGCTCTTTTGTTGTTGTTGTCTCTCTTTCTTGTTTTTTGGTCATTTGGTAGGATTTAGATCTAGACCCTATGGTCTTTGTCATCATCCATACACCAAGGCCCACATAAAAAGGGTTTGGATCTCCTTTTGCATGTCTATGTTTGCTTTTTTCTATGCTTTATTCTTGTGTTAGCCTCTCTTGTTCTAGGCTTTGCCATGTTTGATGCCCTCCGCGGGCTTGATCTTGTTTGGTTACATCTGACACCCATGAGGCCTTGTTTAGGTGAACCACTTGGGATGCGTCTCTGGATGTCGGGTTGCTCTGTGCATACCCTTCCCTTTTCCTCTCCGCGTGATGATATGCTTGCTACGCTTGTATCCGCCACTTGCTGGCTTTCTTTGCATCTTTACACGCTTGCTTACATGTTCATCCATGAGCCTTGCTTGCTAGTGTGTTGTCCATACTTCAACACAATGAAGTTATGGACATTCGATCCAAAACTACATTTGTCCCTCGTGGACACCACCTTTTGTTGCTTTCTTGCTTGTTTGTCTTCCTTCTTTTTTGCTTGCTTGCCTGTTTACCTTCTTGTTCCCTTATTTGTTTGTTTATCTTGTGGCTCATCATGTTTCTTGCCATATGCTATGCTTGCCATGTCTATCTTGCTTATCTGCTTTATGCCTCTTTCACATGCTCTTTGCATCTTTTTCCTTCCATTGCTTGTCTGCTGGTTTCTTGTCTTTGCCTTTGTATGTACACACACCGAGCGAGGACGATGGAGCTAAGGCATAGTCCCCCAAGTATAAGCAAAAAGGGCGAGGATGCAAGCATGTGGATATAATCCAAGCGGCTATGTTTAGTAGATTTAGGGGTCTAACCTCTTCCATTTGGTTATGTACTCTTCTAAACCCCCTTCCTTCCTCCTTTCTTTCTCTCTTAGATGGGTTGTATTAGGTATATCATGTCATGTACCATTCGTTCTCATCTCTAGAGTATGGTGACCCTTTTTTTCTTTCCTGTATCTATATTTTGGGCCATGCTTTAGGGATGTAGGCATTTACTTTCCTGTTACGTGTGCTTGCGATATGCATGACGTATGTATATATATACCTGCTTACCCCCTTTCAATGTGATTGTCACAGTCCATGTAACCTAAGGCAAAGCAATGTCCAATTTTCGCCGTGAAAGTAAGGTGACATGTCGCTGGATTTTCAAAGTGGAAATCTGGTACTTTGTCCGAATGCCTTAAGAAAGCATAGATTGGGACCACACGCATTCAAAAACCTCAAAGCTCCCGTGCATGAAAAGGCTTGAAAGCCAATGCCAAAAACATGTTTTTTACTACCAATCTCCAAAAATTAATGTTTTATCAAAACAAAGGAATGTCATTGGATAGGCATTAAGGGGTGCCTAACACCTTCCCCACATATAACCAAACTTCTGGACTAAAGAATCAAGATTTGTTTGCCATCCACATTAGATTAGGAAAAATTCCCTTTTTCTTAGCCTAGGATTGGTAATAAAATCAACTAGAAATAGGTGATCAATCACACCTTAGAAAAACCCAATGATTGGTGGTGACTTCACTTATTTTTTGTAATCACCTAAAATTTGGCCAAGATTCCCGCCACACCTCCAAAGGTAGAAAAATACCCTCCTCCACCAAGAGAGAGAGAGCACCTAAAGCACCACGCGAAACACCACACCATCATCGAGAGGGGCCTCCAACAAGCCCAACGCGCATGGGAGTGTCGTCACACGCGGTGGTCGAACGAAGGCCCGATAAAGGTGGTTTTTTGTTCCAATCGAGGCCAGGTGTTGACAGCCTTGTGGATTTGCAAAACTAAAATCATCGTGCATGATGAATGGTAAATGTACAAAACATTTTCTAGAAAGATTTTATGAAGAAACAATAATTGATGAAAAAGGCTTCCTAGTATATAGAAGGAGAGATGATGGAAAAACAATAGAGAAGAATGGAATTCTTTTGGATAACAGATATGTTGTACCTTATAATGTAGATCTTTTGGTGAAGTACCAATCTCATTTGAATGTAGAATGGTGTAACAGATCTTGATCAATCAAATATTTGTTTAAATATATAAACAAGGGATCAAATAGAGCAACAGTTGTTGTACAAGAGAATTTGCCAAATATTGGGAGTGATGGACAATAGACCAACATTGTTGTTGATGAGACAAAAGCATACTTGGATTCTTGGATTGTAGGTATATTTCAACTTCTAAAGCATGTTGGAGAATATTTGAATTTCCAATTCAGTTTTGACATCCACTTGTTAAAAGATTAAATTTTCATTTGGAAGACGAACATCTTATCATTTATGTAACAACTCAAGGAAAAGCGCTAGCCACATCTCCGCTATACCTTAAAAGGACTAGTCACAATTGAGGCTCCTTGCGGTTTTTAATAAAGTCCAGTTCAACCCAAGAAATACCCGATGTGGGACTCATCACACACCCACACACATCACACAATCAATCAAATTGGGGTATCACAATCTCCCCCACTTAAATCCCTAACTTCCTCGTTAGGGCCCACTTTGTGGGGTAGTGTCTCCGAGTCTACACAGGGTTACTAGGCCGGCTCTGATACCATATGTAACAACCCAAGGAAAAGCGCTAGCCACATCTGCGCTATACCTCAAAAGGACTAGTCACAATTGAGGCTCCTTACATTTGTTAATAAAGCCCAGTTCAACCCAAGAAATACCGATGTGGGACTCATCACATACCCACACATATCACACAATCAATCAAATTGGGGTATCACAATTTATCCGGAAAATACAAGCTTGGATAATTTTTTAGATATACTTGGTATTGAAGAAACAAAGTTTACAAAATGGATGAAAACAAATGAGGCTTTTGAAGGTGCTCAAGAGTTGACTTATGCTGAATTTCCTACAAAATGGGTATGGCATAGTAATGATAAGCAATGGCAAAGAAGGAAATCTGAATATTGTATTGGTAGAGTGTATTATGCACATCCTTCAAGTGGAGAAAGATTTTATTTGAGAATGTTGCTTTACATTGTCAAAGGCCCAAGAAACTTTAAAGAATTAAGGACTATAAACGATGTTACTTATCCAACTAATAAGGATGCCTATTATGCACTTGGACTTCTTGATGATGACAAAGAATGGCATGATTGCCTAATTGAAGCTTCAAGTTGGGCTAGTGGACAAAGAATTGCGTCAATTATTTGTTACAATGCTATTGTTCTATGAAGTAGCTGATCCATTAAGTCTTTGGGAATCCAAGTAGAAACTTATTATAGAAGATATACTAAATAGGCAAAGGCATATCCTCCAATTCCAAGAACTAATCTTATCTGACAACCAATTGAGAAATTATGGATTGTATGAAATTGAACAAATCCTCCAACAATACGGAAGATCACTTGGAGATTATCCTCTAAATATTGTATTGGTAGAGTGTATTATGCACATCCTTCAAGTGGAGAAAGATTTTATTTGAGAATGTTGCTTTACATTGTCAAAGGCCCAAGAAACTTTAAAGAATTAAGGACTATAAACGATGTTACTTATCCAACTAATAAGGATGCCTATTATGGACTTGGACTTCTTGATGATGACAAAGAATGGCATGATTGCCTAATTGAAGCTTCAAGTTGGGCTAGTGGACAGCAATTGCGTCAATTATTTGTTACAATGCTATTGTTCTATGAAGTAGCTGATCCATTAAGTCTTTGGGAATCCAAGTAGAAACTTATTATAGAAGATATACTAAATAGGCAAAGGCGTATCCTCCAATTCCAAGAACTAATCTTATCTGACAACCAATTGAGAAATTATGGATTGTATGAAATTGAACAAATCCTCCAACAATACGGAAGATCACTTGGAGATTATCCTCAAATGTCCTAGCCAAATATGGATCTTATACAGAATGGGAATAGACTTATTCAAGAAGAAATGTTGTATGATGTATCAAGTTTGAAAAGAGAACATGAGATCCTAATTTCGGGCCTAAATAATGAATAGAGAATAATCTACAATTCTATAATGGAAGTTATTGCTACTGAAAGAGGGGGAATGTTTTTTGTCTATAGGCATGATGGAATGGGTAAAACGTATCTTTATAGAACCATCCTGCCATGTATAAGATCAAAAGGCAAAATTGCTCTTACTTTTGAGGAATTGTAGCTTTGTTGCTTCCTGGTGGAAGGACTACTCAACCAAAGATCCAAACAACATTTTAAGCTCTAAAAAACATCTCTCAACAAGAAAAAGAAAATGTCAAGGATGAAGATCCAAAAACAAGTCTAACCAATTTTATATTTCAAAAACAAGTCAAGATAGTTTAGTGAGCATACATTAACACATGTATTCCTTATGATGGCCAAATCACATTGTACCTACACATGTATCAAAAGTAGCAAAGAAGTTGTGTGTTACGTGTGAAAAACATCGCAAAATTGATAAGTGTCTACATGTTATGATGATTTGAGATTTGAGAAATACCCAATTATTTTAAGCTTTTGACATTGCACTTTTGCTATGCCAAAGCATGCAGATGTCATTTCATGATTGGCCGGTAATAGTGGTGAAATGGTTATTTATGGCTTTCTCTTAGAACTTTTTAGTCCTTTCCGTCAAAAAGAGTGATATGAGTGTTGAGTACAAGAGATTACTTAATCTTACTCATCACAAACACAAGCCACAAAGCTCACTTGCTCAGTTGTGCATAGAGTTGCTCATCTAAGCTATAAAAGATACAAAGTTTAGAAAATTTTGTTTCAATGGCCATCTAGGGTATACAAGTACCAATGTACACAAAACACACACTGTTTTTGTATTTTTCTAATTTTTCAATTTAAAAAAAAAAAAAAAAACAAAATAAAGCAAAACTGAAAAGAAACAAACAAAAACATGTTAAACAAAGCAAAGCATAAAAACTAGATTGTCTCAAAAACAAGAAAGCAAAACACACAAGTAATGCATAACCAAAAAGATAGGGGGAGAGAGAGAAAGAGAAAAAAATTTGACTAAATCACTTTGAGCCTTTTTCCTTCCACACCTTGGAAGAAACTTTCCATTTAGCGAACCCTTAATGTGGCGGTGAGGGGGAAGAATTGAAACCATTCAAGTTTGAAAGGAACATGAGGGCTTTGAGAATATCTCTAAGAGGAGCAAAGGAGGATGGAAACTGACTCTGGTTTCCGAATGAGATCATACTGTTGCTCTGTTGAGTGGCTAACCACTTATAGCATTTTGGTTGAGTATGTCCAGAAGCTCCACAAAGATGACAGAGATGCTACTTCTTCCGTTTAGGCTTTTGGTTATTGCCCTTCTTAGCCCTAGGGTTTTTAATCTCTTTCTTATCAAGCTTATGAGGTGCTCATAAGATAGATTTACCCTTGTTTATGTTCTCACTAGCTAAAATGGTTTTCACATCATTGTTCTTAGATTCAACATTATTAGCAAGAGAAACAACACAATAGTACTAGAAGAAGCAATATTAAATGAAGAGAAACCATACCCCAAACCGGTTAGATCGTAAGCGATTTCTAAAGGCTGAGCATCTCATCAAGCTTTGCACTTGAAGTCCTCTCCAGCTGAGCTTCGACTTGAAACAGCTTCGCTTCAAGCTTCTTAGTTTCCTTATTCAAGAAATTGTCCTCAAATCTCGGTGCTCCAATGATCCGATTAGCTTTATCAAACTTCATGGAGATTTCTTCTCGTTCAAGCTCCACATCACCGAGCTTCTTGGTGGCCATCCTATACAATTTCTCATGCTTTTCGGAGACCTTGTACAATTTAGCATAGGCTATATGGATGTCATCTTGTTCATCCACTTCTTCAACAATCCCCTCAGTAGGATTTATATTGGTAGTGAAGGCATTTAGGATTCCATCATCCTATTATCCAAATCATCCTTAGGCTCGGTGTCGCTCAAGGTAGCAGCATGTGCCTTGCTTTTCCCAATGGTCTTGAGATATGTTGGGCACTCTTGTTTCATGTGTCCAAAGCCTTGACATCCAAAGCACTTTGGTTCGGAAGGAACACTATACTGACCACCTTCCTTAGCATCCTTCTTTCCTTTGTCTTCGTTCTTGAACTAAGACGAATTGGACCGCTTGCGCCTTTGTCAAATCCTTTAGCATTGGAATTCCTCATAAACTTTTTGAACTGCCTTGTGATATAGGATTTCATCTTAGAATCTTCATCATTTGAAGAATCATCGGAATCATTGCTTTTGGCCTTGATTGCCATGTTCTTACCCTTACTAGATTTCCCAATCCTTGTCAAACCCAACAAATAGGTCCGCAAGTTGCCAACCAACTTTGTCAAAGGAATTTTGTCAATGTCCTTTGATTCCTCAATTGCAGTGATCTTGGCATGAAATCTCTCGGGTAGAGATCTAAGCACCTTTCTAACAATCTTGGGTTCGGGAATGGTTTCCCGAAGATTAAAGACTGAGTTCACTATGTCCTTTAACTTGGCATAGAACTCATTGAATAACTCATCCTCCTCCATCCTAATCTCTTCAAAGCTTGTGGTAAGCCTCTGAAGCTTTGAATCCTTGACAACCTTGGTTCCTTCATAGGTTGTATGGAGGATGGTCCATGCTTCCCTTGCGGTTTTGAGAGAGATATCTTCTTGAATTCCTCGTTTGTGACCGCACTGAATAAAGCATTCAATGAATTGCTATTGAAGTTAGCTGCCTTGATTTTTGCATCATCCCAATGAGCGGGCGCTTCCTTTGGCTTAGTCTAGCCTATCTCCAAAGCTTGCCACACTTTTTCATCTAATGACTGCAAGAAAGCTCTCATGTGTACTTTTCAGTATGCATAGTTAGTGCCATTAAATAAAGGAGGTATAATTAATAATTGTCTTCTATCCATGACAACAGGGGTCAATGGACCACACAACAAAGATTAACCCTAATCAGAGTGTGCCCGTTCTGATACCACTTGATAGGCCAAGAATGTATTGACCCCTTGTGATAAATTAACCAATTAATTAGCCAAATTAATTACTTAATTCAATTAACATGCAATAACGTGTGGTAGCACAAACAAATCACCAAATAACTAAATGCGGTGAAAATTAAATTTGACACATTGATTTGTTTACGAATAGGGAAAACCTCTAAGACAAAAACCCAACCGGGTGAATTTAAGATCACCATTCCCGAGAATCTACTATTATCAAAACAAGCAGTTACAAGTAAAGGAATCCTAGTACCTTATACCAACCTAGGGTTGAACCCTTACCTCAATACCCAATTGGACTTATTCTATAGTGACAATCTCTCCTTTTCAATGCACAACTCCCAGAACGTGACTAACCAATCGATGTACGGATCCAAGTACGTGGCTAACACACCAACTTGAGAAGGATGTTGGCTACAAAGTTCTCAATTCATCCACACGATGAAGATTAAGAAGCTCCTTGGTTACAAAACCCTACGGCATACAAATGCAACGACTTTTGCATTCACTTGCATCAAGTGTGACGGCCCTTAAAATAATCCTTATATACGTTTAGGGTTGTGAGAAAAGAAAACCTAAACACATACACATGGATATGCATGAAATTAGATTTGAAAGACTGTTTTTCATAATTCTCGATAGATATAGCTATCGAGCTTATCTGTCGAGCTTTACATTTTAAATATCGGTAGATACATCAGTCGAGCTATCCATTGACCTTTAAAATACAGCACTTCTTTACTTGATTCTTGAACAGTTTTACATGGCTTCAATACTTGAACTTGAACTCTTATTCTTGAAGTATTAAACACATCCTAGATCTACCCAATTACAAGTAAAGTGCGTTTCGTCAAAGGATTAGCCAATTCTAAATGACATATGTTCTTAACATGATCCACATATGTCCTTGTGAGTTTTTAGACCCCTTAAAGCACAATTGGATTAACTTAGTTAATTAGCTAAGTGATTACTTAGTCCAAATTTCAAATCTAGGTTAACACGCAATCATATAATCATATCAATGTAAAGTGCGGAATATAAAGAACACAAAGATATGATGACCCAGGAAACCACACCGGAAAAAACCTGGGGAGTATTTAACCTAGCTATCCTCAAGCTTTTAATGAAATCTCCTTCTTGATAATCCTAAGCATGTGTGAAGGTAACCACCTCTTTGATCTCACAAGAGATTCACACACAGCAAAATAGAGCCACCTAAAACATGGCCAAGGTTTTCCCTTCTATACTTAGGGCAAAACATAAAACCCTACACGTCATATGGGCTTAGATCTGAGTTGGAAATTCTGCCCGACTTTCGGTCGGTCGAGTCTAATTCTCGATCGATCAAGCTAGGTAGAATCATACTATAACTTCTGCAGCAACTTGATTCCAACTTTACATAAAATGCATACACTTTGAGCAAGTATAAACAAGACTATAAAACCTGCTTTGATCATGGTTTGCCAACAATACAAATTAGAGTTCTAATACATTAGTTCCTAAGTACTTAGAACCTAACAAACTCCCCCTTTGGCAATCCGTGACAAAACACAAACTAAAATGCTCAAAGTTTACAAAAAAAAAAGCCCATTACAAAAATAATGCCCATTATAACAAACCCAACCTAACTACTATCGATCATTTGCAAGTGTAGACAAGAACATAATTGAATCAACTTGTATATTTCCTGAAACACTTAAACAAAATGCATAAACGCATGTGTGGAAAATACAAGTAAAACACAACTAACTTCTTCATTTCACATAAAACAAAATAAAGACATATATCATGAATAACTCATAAATATAAATCAATTAGCAGTCAAACAAGAAACATATAAACAAAAACAATGTATCTTCCCCTAGCAAAAATACATCAAGAGCCAAAAGAAATGTAAATACACAATGAAGCACCTAGATACAATCTAAATAACTAAACAAGCTCCAAAACATAAAAAAACTCCCCCTAAAACAAAAATCTCCTCTACAAAGTACTCAAAATATACTCCCCCTTTTTGTGACGGAATGCCAAAGGGCACTCAGATTTCATCATCAAAAGGAGGTCACGAAGGCGAACGTCGAAGATGCTCCAAATCAGCTCTCAAAGCACGGATCTCATCAAGCATGTCCACCAAAAGTTGACCATGAGCCGCCTAAACGGTCATGATAGTCTCCAACATATGTTGAATGCCAAAATCATCCGAAGTAGATGGTGGAGGAATAGCGGCAAGCAGCAAGAAATATCAACAGGATCAGCAGATGCCTCACCGTAAGTAGTACTTGTAGCAAAAGGAGGAGGGGGTGCGGTAATAGAAGGCTCAACTCTAGGGCGTTTAGAGCTTGGTCTCAATCGAGAAACCCTTTACCTAAGAAAGGTGGCACCTATGGGAGCTACAATATGAACAAACTCAGAAGCAGGGAAATCCTCTAACCCTAAATGTAACAAAATCCGATGAATGAAAACTTGAAAGAAGAGAGCGTGACCAATGGAGGCACTCCTATAAACTTCGTTCAAAGAATGAAGAAACAGATGAGCGAAACTAATAGAAACATCTGTGACAAAAGTGTACAAAAACACACATCACTCAATAGGGATGGTGTGAAGATGAGAGATAGGCCACAAAGAATGACAAGCTATCCTAAAGGAAAGATAATGAATCTCGGAGAGCTCAGAAGTGGTGATCTTAGGATCAAAACCCCACTAGATAGAAGACCCAGTGATGTACGACATGATGTCATCCAAGAGAGGAGACTCATCATAAGGATAGATAGGGTCCTGGACCACGAGTACCCTAAGAGCATCAGCCACTACCGAAGGGGTAATGGTGAATTCTACACCTCGTATCCAACACTTAATGGTGTCTTTCATGCAGACAACAAAAACCTATACTCCTAAAGTACGAGTAAGGATCGTTCCCACAGAAAGTATCTAGCCTAGTTTTATGCTACATGAACAAGGCGGGGGGGTTTGAGTATAATGAAAACAATTTTAAGAAAGACAATTAAGGAAAAATTCAATTTAAAGTATCAAAATCAATCAAGAGAAAAAACCTTGGTCCAAGTCAACATCCACCATCGGAATTTTACAACCGATCATCGATGCAAGTATATATTAATTCACACTTTGAATATTCACCGTTGGAACTATTTTCCTATCTCTCCTTAGTTGTAGTTAATTAGAAAACAAGCGATCTAATAAACCCTAATTGTTAAACAATCCAAGACAAGCGCTAAAGGTTTAATCTAGTAGTAGCCTTAAGAATTAGAGAGATCGAAGAAATTAAATAACACAAACACAAGTGGTTGCATTTAATTTAGTCGAGCATTCTTCCTAAGATCTAATAATTTTTGACATAGAAAATCATTAAATATTGGTTGCTTCACAAGTTAGAGAGATCAAGCAATTACTGATTTGATATCTAACCTAGCAATAGATTGCAACGAATAATAGACTAGTAGGCCTCCTAGTAATTAAACGAGACAATCATGAAAATAAGCACAGAAGAACATCCGATATTCAAAGCATAAATCGAACAATAAAAACAAATTAGATGTCATAGTTTTATTGATTCCAAGGCTTGAGTTTCCTTCAACCAAGTATAAAAGTTTTAGCCACGCTGGGCCATGATGAAAACTCAAAGGAAAAAATCAGAGAAGAGGGGAGAGAGAGGCGTGTGTGTGTGTGTGTCCAATTCTGATTTCTCCTCTCCCCTCTACATGTTAGTTTCCCCTTTCCCAAGCCTAAAAAATCTCCCGAAAATATTCTCAATGATAATATCCAAATCTAACTAATTAAGGAAAAATATTAAAAATAAAACAAAGTCCTAATACAACTAGGAAAGTGGTGTTTTTTAGCTGGAAATTTCGTGCATCAGATCCGGAGGCTTCCAAAAATAAACCACATCGGATACACGTATTAGAATTTCAGGCAAAGGAACATTCCAGAACATATGCGGTGCAGGTGCAGCAACTTCAAGCCCGATTTCGACCTTGATGCAGCCCGTATCTCTCAAAACTCAAAACATGAAAGTTGTAGAGCATTGTCTTGGCGTTCCATAGCATCTCAAATCATCTCAATCAGAGCTTGGATGGGAGATTTATGCCCAGAGTATGAAGCGATGTCAAAGCTATCCAGAATCGCCCAATTAGCTATGTTTTGCACTTAACGCTTCCATTTGCATCCTAAATCAAAATATAAGAATAATGAGTACATTTAGGCACCAAATGAATAAAAAATACTAAACATTAAGGGAGAAAAATATGACATTTTTCATTCTTATTAAATTCCGCCACACTTAACTGAAAGTTCAAATATGTGTATAAACACCCTTAAACGTTTAGACCCCCAAATTACAACTTAACCAATTCAAGTATTATGTCAAACAACTAGTGTGTGGAAACTTAACATAAGCTATAATATGGAATTGGTAAAACTATCAAAGCCAAATTAAAATCACAACCCACAGCAGATAATAAAAAGGCAAAGATAGAGAGGAAGGAAGATGCAAACACAAAGACAACACACGATGTGTTATTGAAGAGGAAACCGAAGCCCTCGGCGTAAAATCTCTCCGCCGCCCTCCAAGCGGTAAACAATCCACTAGAAAATATAGTTGGGATACATGGACAGCAATAGACCCTCCAAGCCTAATCTACCCAGTGCACCTAAGCCCTCTAAGCTTCTTGCTCCAACGAGGTTGCGCCGAACCTTTTTCTTTTCTAGCTTCCCGGATTCCACTACTAGACCGTAGCATCAACTAATGAAGATTGGTTCCTCC
Source organism: Quercus dentata (assembly GCA_028216015.1). NCBI lineage: Eukaryota > Viridiplantae > Streptophyta > Magnoliopsida > Fagales > Fagaceae > Quercus > Quercus dentata. The sequence goes on from CP116447.1 coordinate 92,907,104, forward strand.
CTATATCGGATTAGGAGACTTTTGTAATCCTCCTCTGCCTTCTTCATTTTTCTCACAGCAGCCTTGGCCACCCTTGTGTACTCACCCGACTTTTCTAGGAGTGAGTTATAATTCTCTTAAAGATTGGCTATGCTTTCATCTTCTTCAAGATCTGATTCTTCAACAATTCCCAGTGATTCTTCATCACTATGTTCTTCAAGGTCTCGTACAAGCAGATTCAACTCGTCTCAAGACTCAACATGGGCAATAGTCATAAAAGCTGAATAGTTTCCCTCTCCATCATAGCTTTCTTCAGATTTTTAGTCAGATGAATCCGAGTCACTCAATGTCGTGGCATACACTTTGCCTTTCGATTTCAAATAATTCGGACATTCTTTCTTAAAGTGTCCATGCCCGTTACATTCGAAACAAGTGACACCTTGTGTAGGTTGGGATTCTTTTCCATCTTTCTTTTTGAATTCCCTTTTCTCCCTTCCAGAACTTTGGAATTTTCTTTTATCATTAAATTTTCCATTATTTTTGAATTTCAAGAATTTTCTGAAATTTTTATCAAGGTATGCAACATCTTTGTCAACCACATCTTCTCCCGATGAGTCATGGTCTTCCACCTTCTAATTAATGGTTTTAAGAGCAAGAGATTTACTCTTCCGTTGATTGGGCAAAGACATCTCATAAGTCCGAAGTGAACCAACTAGTTCCTGGACTTTGATGTCATCAAGGTCCTTGCTCTCTTCAATCGCTATCACTTTAGCACGAAAACTTTCCGGTAATGATCGAAGGATCTTCCTTACAATTTTAGAATCCTCCGTTTTCTCCCCCAAATTGAACTTGCTGACAACCATCTCATTTAGCTTCCCATAGAAAGAGTCAAAGGACTCATCCTCACTCATTTTGAGCTCTTCAAATCGAGTGGTCAGCATTTGCAACTTGGTGTCTTTCACTTTCTTCGTGCCTTCGTAGGTGGTTTCCAAAATCTCCCATGCTTCTTTGGCAACGGTAATGTGAGAAATCCTGTGAAATTCATCCGAAAACACACCACAGAAAATAGCATTGAGTGCTTTACTGTTAGCATTAGATGCAACAAGTGCGGCCTTATCCCATGTGGATTTGGCTGCCTCAAGTCTGGTCCAACCAATCTCAACAGCATCCCAAACAGATTCATCAATAGAACACAGAAAAGCTCTCATGCGAACCTTCCAAAAAGCATAATTACTACCATCAAAATATGGAGGTGCATTTAGGGATTGAGACCGATCCATCTCAAAAGGGAGTCAAGGATCACATAATGGTACTGAAACCAATAAGAGTGTACCTGCTCTGATACCA